>JAGKQA010000330.1:0-22987 GCA_022609195.1 Plenodomus libanotidis
TTTGCTCAGACTCAAAAGACGAAGAAATTGATACAAGATTTGAGACCTGCAGCCCACTATTCGATCATAGGGGTCAGGTCAAGAAATTGATGTTGGATGCCTGATTTAGTTACCTCTGCTACCCTACTGCTAACATAAACCCTCTGACACCTTCTATATACTCACGGGTATTTAGTGTGATCATTACACGAGGGCCGGATTATATCTACATATTAATACGTATATAATATTAAGTTGCCCCCTAAATTCAAGGAAGTATATATATAATGTAAATAATAAGGAGTATATTAGGTTCTGTAATTAAGGATAAGGGATATATATATATAAGTTAAATAGAGATAAGTTAAATTACTAATCGAATCTTATTGCTTGTTTTCACTTAACTAAAATAACCCGATGAATACAAAATCGCTTCCTATTTGTCAAAAAGGGTCGACGAATGCGAAAGCAAAAAGGATAAGAACCGTCCATAAAAAAAAGTTTCCGGAAAGCCATTGATAACAAGAGGAAAGGATGGAGATTTCAACGAATCAAAAGAGACAACTCCCTCGAGAGGATTTGAACCGTCGACCTGTAATTTAGCTGCGAATTAGGGAATACCAACGCTTCTTAGAAAGACCAGAAGATTTTGACGAGCTTCCCTGAGATAATATATAATGAAGGGCGGCACCTGTCAATTTCCAAGGAAATGCGTAATCGCCGAGTCCTTCCACAAAAATTGTCTATGTATTATCGGTATATTGACTCTCGTGTCTCTAATGGTATCACTCTTTGACTTCATGCTTCTCGTTCACAGATTGTACTTCCAGCGGACGTTCCATCATAGTCGCATCCAGCACGCTCCTAATGGCCTCAACGCTTTCGTCTGGCAAGAACCCTTCCGACTGCACCATAGCCTCAAAGCCCACAGGAAACTGATCCAATGTCTCGTCTGGGTAAATACTCATCGGCCATATAAGTGATAGAACATAGTATACCAATGACCCCATGAGGAAGGACAGGACGAAACCGAGCTTGTACATGTTCTTGCTCGCCTGGTTGACGGCCGTCGGATCCAAGCAGCCCGCAATCCCGTGGACCGTGAACGCGACACCGGCAACCCAAGCTGCAATAGCCCGAACATTCCATCCCCTGCAGAAGGTATATGGGTTCCCCGCCTGCATGTTATAAAGACTCGGCACGTGTAAATTGCCTCTCCGGACGACCCAGTAGTCCACGACCATGATCCCACAGATCGGCATGAGGAACACAGTGTAGCTGCCCAAGAATGTGAGGAACGACTCGGCACTAGCTATGATCTTCCACGGGACGCACAGCGGCGCAAGCAGAGCGCAGATGACTTGACCACGAACAATGTTGATGTACTTCGGGAACAGGCCACTGCTGTCCGCACCGACGGGAAGACTGTTTGAACCTGCATTGGTGGCGATAATGGCAAGTATCATGGCCTAGATCCATCAAAGTTAGTCAGGGAAAAAGCCAGTCGTTTCGGCTTCACCTACAAACGCGGTAAAGAATATGCCCGCCCGGGCAGTCGAGCTCCAGTACTCGGTAAGGATTGCATCGTACAAATCCCAGACATTCCAATAACTCTTGTCAAGAAATCCTGTCGTTGCTGCAGTCGTGGCACAGCTGAGAAACATGACCAGCGTCTTGCTGCACAGGATGCCAGTAGCCTGAGACCAAGTCGCCTGTGAAGGACTCGTGGCATATCGAGAGATGTCGGGCTGGTTGATGAGGACCGGACAAAGCGCGGCACATACCGAGTTGATGGCCTGGATCATGGGCCACACGAGAGCGCTGCCTTGTAGCGCTACCTGGCCGTCGAACGAAAAATTCCCGATGGTCCCGTTGTTCGTGTGTACAGCCCAGCCGAAGACGCCGAAGAGTGCAATAGTGGTGTAGAATGCCTTGATAACAAACAGGTGACGGATTATAGTCGGATGCAAAAACATGACGGGAAACTGTATGATCCAGAAAATGAAGAAGGCGAGTAAGTTTTTCGATGTGATACCGGCCGAGGCAGGAAGATGATTCGGTATGCCATTCCAAGCCGTTCCAAATATTGCCCTGAGGCAGACTGCTGTAATCATACCACCCTGATCCCATCAGCAACCACAATACCAGAAATACGCTCGAGCTCAAGGAGCAAAAGCTCACATAATATGTCTGCGTGGCGAAGTAAATCACAGCCACCGAGGCACGTATGGCCACGAAGAGTTTGGAGCCGCTCACACCAGCAGATGCCCTGACGTAGACTGGAAACCCGATATGATAGAGTGCAGCTCCTCGAGAGTTCAGGATGACGATCACTGAAAGTAGACCGGAACCAATGACTGCGGCCACCATTCCGTGCCACCATTGCTGTCGGAAGCATGTCAGCCTCGATATGTAATTGTTGGATGACCCATAGGCACTCACCAATCCCAAAGATACCAGTGTGGCTCCTAGGTTATACGATGAAGGAGAAAATGTCATGGTCAGATAGAAAGATAGGAAATGTAGAGCGTTCCATGTTCTATGATCTGTAGATCCCCTTTCGTCAGCACTGTGTCCTACGAGGGAGCAAATGGAGGACGTTACAAACCTGGTGGGGTTGGTAACAGGTCATCATTGAAGTATGCCGTGCCTTGGACAGGAGATTCCTTTGTTTGAATGAATATCTTGAAGTCTTGAGGAGAGGATAAGCCTCTCCGTAAATTCCGCACGGCCGCCATATGTTAGTGCAGTATGATATTTTGTAGGGTTCAAATTTCATCGAGCTGGAACACTATGTGTTAAAACCTCCATGATGTGACAGGCGATATACCACTTTCGTTCAGCAGTAACTCGACATGTATCGTTTGATAAGGACAAACAGCAGCCCAGCACCAAGTTAACAGATATCCACAGCTTGGTATCCAGACACAAATATGCGACTGCCTGCTGTGGTATGATAAGACTTATCACAGAAAAGTGGATGGCTACGAAATTTGTCCAGATAGGTACTACGTAGATACGCCGGTGCTTATCATCACCAGCCGCCACCTTTTTCTGTACAGTACAAGTACAAAGAAATAAGGACGGTCAGGGAATCTGAACCACGCTGGCGACTTGGGCAATTAACCTCCCCCCGCCCCTCTCCTTCACTATCCCTCCGTCACAAACGTGATTTGAAGTATAGCTAACTTGCGAGTTACGTGTACAATTTGACGTGGTAAGTATACTTCACGTAGAGTCAGCATAAATGGGGCTATCTCATCAATATTACCGACGCAAACTTCGGAGGTATCCGAAAGAACGGAGCCTCCGAACCGGGCCATCCAACTCCAGGTCTCCGTATCTCGCGCCCAACAGCACCGATTCGGGGTTCTCGGAGGTGTCCGAAGCTGGAAATATCACCACGAATGAGGCCAGTTCGCCAAAATGAATCGATATGGAGCAAGGTCGCCGCCAGATTGCCGGTAATGATTCGTCAATTGGCCACATGGCCACTGGGCCATCTCACTCAGCTAAGCGTTGTGCACACCGTTTGAGTTTGGCACTACAACGATACTCTTGAATTCTGGCTGAGGCTTTTTTGTTTTCAATTTCCTTGGCTGGACATTGACAGGTCTTGGGTGACTTCTACCGCCCGCTGAACAAGCTGCCGGCCATGGGAAACAACCGATCCATCACGGAGAAGACACTCCATGATCAGACCAATCTTTTACCAAGGGCACAATTAATTACCGTCTTCTCGACTCTAGCCATTACACTTCTGATTTCTTGTGTTGACCAAAATGGCATTTCTGTCGCGCTGCCTACCATCGCGCGGGATCTTGACGCGCAAGAGACTATATCTTGGGCTGGAATCTCGTCCTTGATTGCCAACACAGTGTTCCAAATGATTTATGGCCGCCTTGTGAGTATCCAGCGTTAGGAGAACCCAAAACTTGGGCAAGTAAAACATATGCTAACTTGAATAAGACGGACATTTTTGGCCGGAAGGCGGTGTATACATGGGCGATATGTATGCTTGGAGTGGCAGATCTGTTGTGTGGTCTCTCACAGGACTCTGCGATGTTCTATGCTTTCCGAGCTGTAGCCGGCATTGCTGGAGGCGGTGTGACGAATATTGCCATGATTATTGTCTCTGATGTGGTCTCGCTTGAGGAGCGAGGCAAATATCAAGGATTCATCGGTTTTTCGACGGGTATGGGTAACGTGATAGGGCCCTTCCTGGCAGCATTATTCATCTCGACAAGCACATGGCGAGCCTTCTTCTGGCTTTTATCTCCGCTAGCGGTTGTATGTGCTGCAATCACATATTTCTTGCTGCCCTCGAAGCCACCAAAAACTACGCTCCGTGAAGGAGCCAAGAAAATCGATTATTGGGGAGTGCTTGCCGTATCCGTTGGTGTCATCTTCCTTCTCATCCCCATTTCTGGTGTAAGTCAAACCCAGTCTTTTGACTTCGTTCAATCCTTGATGAAAATTGTTGTACCGAGCTGATCTCTAACTTAAGGGAGGCGCATACTTCCCCTGGCGTAGCCCTATGGTTATTAGTATGCTCGTTATTGGCACTCTCTCTCTGGCAACGTTCTTGCTGATAGAATGGCGAGTGTCTCAACTTCCGATGATGCCATGTATGTCAATCACCTACCCTGTGCTAAGCGCTGTGATTCTGACTGCTGTCCAGTGGGAATGTTCAGAAGCCCTGTCGTGACCACGATTCTAACGCAGAGCTTCTTGCTTGGTGCTGTGTACCAATCTTATTTGTACTATCTGCCGATGTATTTCCAGAATGCTAGACAGTACTCCGTGCTGAAGTCTGCAGCTATGATAGTATCCCTGATGGTACTGCAGGCTATCTCGTCGATAGCGTCGGGGCAGTATATTTCGCGATATAAACGCTATGGCGAAGTCCTTTGGTTTGGATTTGGACTTTGGACTGTGTGAGTTCTCTTTCTTTGACACCCATCACAGATGATGCCCCTCGCCCTGTCTTATGGAGCTGCAATTTTCAGTCACAGCAGCTCACATCCAGTGCCTCGTTAGTGGAACTGGCGTCAGCTGTAGTTTTGACCGAAATACACCAGTTGCCGTCATTGTCGTTGTTCTTGCTATCATCGGTATGGGGGTTGGGTGTGCCTTCCAACCAACACTTGTTGCATTGCAAGCACACGTGATCAAGGCTAGGCGAGCTGTGATCACGTCCAACCGCAACTTTTTCCGGTGCGCTGGGGGAGCTTTTGGGCTCGCTATATCTGCAGCTGTTCTGCAAAGCACACTTCGAGCCCACTTGCCGGCACAGTTGTCTTACCTGGCTGAATCAAGTTATGCTATCCAGAATGTATCAGAAGCTGACTCAGATGTGGTCTTGGACGCATACATGTCGGCTAGCCATGCAGTTTTTGTGCTACAGGTCCCTTTGATTGGGATTTGTTTCCTCGGCTGCTGGTTAGTCAAAGACAATGGATTGCAGCGTCCTGAGGATGTAAAACCTGAGCAAGCGACGGGACCAGAGGCTGGAAATTCGGAAGATGATGCGTCTACTGGAATTTTGGGAAAGGAGCAGCCAAAGGCGGATGAAGTCATGCCTCAGGATATTGAAGCAAATTTGGGCACTCGCCAAGACTCTGTCCGAATATGAGCGCGGACACATGGCAGTGTTTAGGTTGAGTTCGATGGCGTGCGGAGACTCAAGGGCCCATTGCGTGTGGGTTCAGGAGGGTAGAGTATATAGGACATCTGACTAAACTACTAGTCCATCCCCGAGTCCAACAAGTATGGCTAAACTTTGCTCGATCTCCAACTGTAGTATATCACAGCAATCTAAATTACTTAGTATCTTATCTTGCAAACCCTCGCGTCTCAATTTGTACGCAGATCATTGTCAGCTTTCTCACGGAGATAGTCGACCAGGCACTTTCAAGTTAACGGGCCGGCTACCTAGTACATATTGCATAAGGTAGGTTTTAAACCATATTACGGTATTTAAAAACTTATCGTACCAGAAGCGATCGGCCCAATGGAGGTTCCCCCACGGATGGGTAACCCAAAGGTGGTTATCCCAGAAGAGATCCCAGAGGAGATCCCGAAGGCGCTGTCCGATTTTTATATCTGCGATCCTGCTAGGCTGATATTCGTCTCGTAATTGGAGGGTATGCCACATGACAGACTTTGATATGGCCACTGTATCCTCCGTACATACAGCCTCACAAGTACTGGAGATCATCAAACGCTGGCATCCACATAGGACTTCCTTGACCTTGGTCAATCCAAGTCGCCAGTTCTTCCACCATGCGCCACGTCCCTACTGAATCATTGGTCTCCAAGCTGGGACGTTGGTGATGCTGCACCTGTGCTGCTGCCGTCTCGCACAGATTTGTCTCACCACTTTGCAGCTTCTCCATAGCCGCATCCACCAAGATCTCGAAAGCGTCTCTATATTTTGCGACCCATGAGGCTCGCTCACTCATGGCAAACAGCACCAGCGAGCATGCCCGGATATCATTTGATAGTGGAACAGACCAGACAGCATGGCCTTGCGTCCAAAGTCCATGAAGGATGGTGATGCCCGCAACGAAGACGGTTTGTACGGCTATGAATGAGTGACCATAGTCCAGTGACTGATGTAGACGCTTGTGTGCCTGACAAATGTCTCCTGCCGCGCGCAAGCATATTTGGTGATAAGGGTCTGTCGGCGGCAGCGAGGAGAGGAACGGCTGCGCCAGCAATCTCACAGCTCGGTTGTAATGCAACGTTGGATAATTCCTATCAATTTCTGGAGGCAGATTCTCGAGAATGGAAGTCTTCCAGCTTCGTAGCTCGGAGTAGAGGCGTTCGAGTTTTGGCTGGAGAGACGAGAGGGGCTTGTCGGCTCTGTAGATCGAGTGTTGAATACGAGATTCGATTCTCCGCAGTTTGAATAAGGAGATAGCATGATGTAGACTCGTGCTGTTCGTGGAGTCGTCTGGTTTTTCATCAGAAGGAAGTTCTACATCAATTTGCCGGTCTGCGAGGCTGACTGAACGACCCAATGATATGGCCACGATTCTCTCCAGCGCGTAGACAGACCAGAACAGTCGTCTTCTTGCTTGAATTATTGGGGCATCGAGTCCTCTTTCGTAGTCTTTGCGATGGAGACCTAGATCGATGGCTGTACGCATGGCAAGCCCTATCATGTACCAAATCCCATGGCTCGATGCAGAGCGAAGATGGTACACAACAAGCAGTGTCATCGCTTCGATGTTTTGGACAGTTCTCGATTCTCTCGCTGCATGTATGTGCTGCAGTGCTGTCATGTAGAAACTCTGACCCGTGTATCAGTCTCTGAACAAAACACGAACATTTGGGGCCACGAAACGAGAATATGAAGCTGACAAACCTCTGGGGATGTTTTGATTTTCTTGTCTGTCAAGTTCACAAGCATAGCTCCGCAAGCATAGACTAGGTAAAGCTTGAATATTCCGAATCTCTCAGCCCGTGACAGACTCGTAGTTGGCCGAGCACGCCAGGCAAAACGCTCGGAGTGCAGCTTCCACACATCGCTCATATTCAAGAAAGGGTATCTCTGGTGAAGCTGTGCATTATATGCTTCCAACATTTTCTTACCAAATTCATCGTCAGGAGGCTCTGCACTGTTAGCCACTACTTCTTCCATGGTGATACACCGTGCTGCTGCATCAAGACTTGCTGGACTGGCTACGTCATCTGTCATCTCAGGACGAGTTCCACTAGGCAATGCTTCGTTCCAAATGCTGGCTTGGACCATGCTACCGAGATTGAGAGCCAGAGTGAATCCAGAGGATGGGCCCACGTATGCCGGTGCCTCAAAGTTGCCGTGAGACAGTGCGTCGACGACCTCGCCAAGGGCATTATGTGATGTCCTTCTGTTGTGACTAGGTGGGCTCTGTTGAAGATGTTGCGCCCCATGGACTCGTTTCAACAACTGCCGCTCAAGATCAGATAGTTTACGTTCCAAAGATCTCGTATATGCCATGGAGACATCAATGCTGTGTGTCGTCATTGACGCCTTGTCGCAGTTTGCTCCTGACTTTTGACAATTTGAGCATGTCGGAAATTCTTCATCGCATCTAAATTGCTGTCAGCAAGAGTCCCCCCCCCCCCACACAGGCCCCTCAGCAGCAGGGGTCAATACACTCTCGACAGCTGTCAGGGAAGAAGAACGTATCGTATCATCAAAATGAACACACTTTTGTTTCCTATTTTTACACCTTGTGCATGCCGTTCGAGTCCCATACAATCTGGGCCTTTTGTTGCCTGCTTGATGCGAGGACGGTGACGCGGACTCCATAGTTTCTCACTGAGTCCGAAGGTATCTTCGGAGCGTCGAATTCGTTCTTTTGGAATGGTGTTACTGTCAATTTCGTGATGTATATCCCTCAGAGGTGTGCTGAGGTACTGTATGTTTGCCGGCAACGGAAGTCCGCGCGCGGCTATTGTACTGGGACTGCATGCCATTCGGGCAGTCTACTGTGAGTCGAGTAGGACAGCGGAAGTCCAGCGAGATAAGGAAATGCCGGGGTCGGCCGACATGGCGGAGTCTTTGGACCCCTTGCAGTGTCCTTCGAGGCTGCAAATTGCTGTGGCTCGACACAGAGAACGGCGCATAGAACATGATGATAGGGCGGAACCAGCTTAGCATTGCTTCTCAACGTGCTTTCACTACTTAATCGGAACCAGGCAGCCACGCACCATTAGGTTTATACGGAAAATTTTCACGCATATGGTGCGCAATGTCTCTCCGCGTAGTGACCCAGACTCCTTCTTTCTCTGAGATATACTTCATAAAGTTCCTCAATGCCTCGGATCGGCCAGGCTTACCAATTATCCTTGTGTGAAGAGGAATATTCATCATCTTTCCCCCTTCTCTGTATAGGCAATCGAAAGTATTCTTCAGATACTTCGTGTACGTTTCGGCTACTGAAGATCCAAATCCCGGTGACATGTGGAACTTGCCGTCATTGCAGTCATAGTTGTACGGAATCAGAAGCATCCCCTTCTTCTCCTTGTCCGGCAGGTCCTTCTCTTGAGGCATGTCCATCCAGTACGGTACGTCGTCATTGTAAACCTGTCTCGTGTAAGCAGAAGTAGTTGAGAAAGTCTTGCAAGAGATATGCAACGTACCTCTGATGACCACAGAAACTCTGCTCCGACACTGTTCCAGACTCCAGGGAATAAGAGATGTGTCTGCGGCGTTCCCCTACCAAAGTATGCCCCGACCGGCATCTCACCGGAGACTTCCTCAAGCAGAAGTATAGCTTTCTTTATGTACTCCTTGTCTTCTTCGAGGGAGTATTGGGAGTGATCTAACCACCTCAAGCCGTGAGCGGCGATCTCGTGGCCATCCCGCACAAGGGCTTTGGCGAATTTGGGATTGCGCGATAGTGCCACAGCCACTGCGTACGTCGTAAAATTCCAGCCAAATTCCTTGAAAAGCCGGATTATTCTCCATGAAGCAGATCGGCTCCCGTACTCGAAGTCCTGCTCCGAGTTGAGGTACCGGGTGTGTCGAAACCCGCCGGAAGCTCCTTTCTCCCACAAGTATTCTTCGGACTGCCCGTCACCGTCGAGGACATTTCTCTCGCCTCCCTCTCTATGGTTATGGTTAGTGATTGTCACTTTGGATTGTTTCACACAGACTGGAAGACGGCCTACTCATAGTTCAGGACGAATGACACAGCTATTCTTGCACCACCTGGCCACTGAGGGTCGAAGCCTTCCTCTCCGAAGCCTGAGGTATGTCAGCAGGCAATTACAGGTAGGCGTGATTTCCGCGTAAATCTCACATACCCTCAAAGTCCCGTGGTGTTTCCAGCCACGTCTTGTTGCGAGCCATCTTGCTAAATGCCTTTTCCTCACGTGGGCAGCGAGGAGATGTTGATACGTGTGACGACTAGAAGTTTCTTCTTCTTTGAGACTATAGATGATTGCGATGCCACCAGTTTGTTCGACTCAGTGAGATATTGTAGCATCATTTTGTAGGCCACAGGAATTCTATACGTGCAGCTTGGCCCACTTACCCGTGCCGAAGGACTCCTCCGATAAGCTTCGCATAGAGACCTCCGTCTCCAACGAGAGACTAATGCGAGATCGGATTGTGCTCAAGGCAAATAACAGACTCTGGACTCTTATCTTTTCCTGCCGGACTAATCATAGAACAAGTGAGAATAAGTCGAAGCCAAGAGTAAAAGCCAGCACCCCCCTCGGACCCGTCCGATAAGGTGGAGCATAGATGAGTCCGTTCCCTGGGTGTTCGATCACTGCAACTGGCTTTTACGAAATTCGAATTTCCTAGCCGTGGCATACTTATTGGATCGAATAGGTACAAATAAGAGCATAGAAAGATATTGATGCGACGCCGGTGTGAATATTTCAGGCACAGGTAGTGACCAACAAAGTCGCCGCATAACGTTCGTTGACTACATTCTTGGGTTGGATCGTCGGCTCCTTCATCACCATGTCCGTCTTCAGTCTGGCTGTCGGGGCCGGAAATCCGGTGACTGCAGAGACTTTAGACGATCTCTGCAATGATCTTGGCATGAAGATGAAAGATGATGAGAAGGAGGAATACCAGCGCCTCCTGGCTGTCTTCCACGACTCTGTGGTCTCCTTACTTGAGCTACCTGGTAAGTGTCGCAGAATTTGGATTTGTGCCACCAGCAGTAATAAAGCGACGCTAAACCAAATGACAGATTACGTCCCCGAAGTCGACGCACAACGGTTTCCCAGGGAGAACGTGCGATTTCCCAAGCCTGAAGAGAATCCTCTCGGCGCATGGGCGTGGCAGGTCGACATCGAAGACAAGCACAAGAAGAATACGTCAGGCCTGCTCGAAGGAAAGACCATTGCTATCAAGGACAACATCGCTATAAAAGACGTGCCTATGCTCATGGGCACCGACTTCGTCAAGGGCTACATTCCTAATACGGACGCCACTGTGGTCACTCGGTTATTGGAGGCTGGGGCCATTGTCAAAGGCAAAAGTGTTTGCGAACATTTGTGTCATTCAGCGACGAGCAGCTCAGCCGCCACAGGTCATGTCCACAATCCATTCGCGAGGGGCTATTCAAGTGGTGGTAGCTCTAGTGGTTCGGGGGCACTTGTTGCAAACGGCGATGTCGAAATGGCTTTGGGAGCAGACCAAGGTGGAAGTGTCCGAGTTCCTGCTGGATGGTGCGGCCTTTTTGGGTTTAAAGCTACCTTCGGATTAATTCCCTATAGTGGCTGCGCCTCGAATGAGCCTAGTAAGAACCCTCTTCATACCACAGCTCATGGCGTCTTGACTGACACCAAGGATTATAGCCAACGACCACCTGGGCCCGATGACACGAAATTTGTTAGATAATGCTCTCATGCTTCAATGCATCGCGGGAAACGACGACATCGATGATAGGTCCTTCGCAGCCCCGACGCCAGACAAAGCGCCCAAGTACTATGAAAACTTGAAAAACTTGCCAAATCCATCCGATCTCAGTGGTATCAAGGTGGGAGTCATCACGGAGTCGATGAGCCAGGCTTCCGTGGAGCCTCGTGTACGCGCATGCGTCCAAGCCGCCATTGACGGACTGGGGGACCTAGGAGCGGACGTCGAAGAGGTTTCGATACCTCTGCACTCCCAAGGAGCAGCAATCTGGACAGCAATTTCGAAATCTGGAGGCTATCTAGCCAAACGCAACCTCGCCTTTGGTCGACGAGGTCATGTCATGACAGACCTCAACGCACATTTTCAAGACGTTACCCAAGATATGTGGGACGCGTGCTATGTGTCGTCCAAGAATATTTACCTCAACGGCGCCTACACGCAAAAGAATTTTCCGGGACTCTTAGGAAAGGCAACGAACTTGAGCCGCAAGTTGCGCAATGACTACGACGCTGCTCTGGCACGATTTGACGTGCTCATCACACCGAATTTGCCATATGTTGCCAGGTCACATACGCCATACGATGCAAGCCCACTGGAGAAAATTGCCAAGCAGGTCGGATTGACGGCCAACACGGCGCCATTCAACCAATCCGGTCATCCGGTGCTGGCAATGCCTATCGGTCTTGCGGAAATTCAGGAGGGCCCTTTGAAGGGTACCGGCACTCGATTGCCGATCTCCCTGCAGGTCGTAGGCAAGTGGTGGCACGAGGACGATGTATACCGTGTTGCGTATGCCTGGAGTCTTGCCAATGACTGGAAAGAGAAGTTCTTTGATTAGGATAGAGTGTCAAGATCTTTCAGCGGGAATCACATTTTCATAGTGTCTTGTGTGTCTAAACGTACACAAGTGAGCCAATAAGCGACGATGCACCAAAATTGAACCACCACCTGGTAAGAACGGTTTTTATAGGACCTTCTATATGGCATGAACTACGGAACGAATATCTCGGATAGTCACTTTTAGAATAAAGTATATGTGTTAGTGAAGATTGTACACAATGCCTGGTGCGAGAAAACCTTTTGTGGGCCAGGCTAACAAACTGATCCTAGTCTGGTAGCCTCGTCTGCTCTTTGTGTGAGGGGGGAGGGGGGTGCAGACAGGGATACAGGGGTTGTGGGCTGATTCGGCCTTGTCTAAACCTCACGCCATTTCATCACTCAACCTCACCCAGCACAACTCAAACACCAACGACTTCATCCTACAATGGCTCCTAATAGAGGCAATCTCAATCCAAGGGTAAATATTTCTTCTGCATCACTTATCTCCCGGCATTATTGCCCAAGTTGCGCGAATGTTCACTATTTACTGACTCGCATCCTCGCAGACTCTCATGGCACCGCTAGCGGCGTTCACCATGGCCAGCGTCCTCTTCGTGTATGCGCGCCCAATCAAACAAGTGAATCGACGTGTTGGTATTGACTGCTACGCGCTCCCAGATGGACCAGGTCGTCCATCCAAGCTGCTAAAGTCAACCGCGTAAGCGTCCTTTCAACGAGCCGTTTCTAGTTCCTCATCATTCTGGTGGGCTGCTAACATGCCGGACAGGCTAACATAACCCGGGAGTACAAGAACGGAAAGAACAGAGACGATGAGGATTGAAGCCCCGGGAATCGCGACTCTTGCTTCTGCTTGAATTCGCTAGTTCCTAGAATTAATATCATGTCACCTTGCGCAGGGTGGAAGCAAAGGATCTCAAGACGTTGTGATCGACACGTATGGCACTCATTGCCTTGGAGCGTCATATGGTCAGCGGCAGCAGAATATTGTAAGGCAGTGCTGGATCTCCACGATGTCCTACGAACCTCCATTCGAAGACCACCTAGGAAGATACTCATCAGCCACGAGGGTCTGTATGGCCTAGCCTTTCGACAAGACCTTTGAATTTGTTCGTCCCGGGATATAGCAAATAGAGTCAAGCCGACGCTCGGTCGCGCAGCATATGCGCGCATGTGCGCTTGCCCGGTGCCTACGTGATATTGTCAGCAAATGTCCCTTCCAGCATTTTAGTCTCGCTGTACGCACGATGATTAAATGTGCTGCACGCCCACACGCCCTGGGAGAAGGGGAAAGTTCGGGCGACGAAAGAAGACTATAACGTAACCACAGAAAGGTTAGGTCGAAGAAATTGGCCCGATGGGATTTAATTAGGTCTCAAGAAGCCTGAAGAGATGTCCAACTCCCGCCACGACCGCGAAGCCGGTTTTGTATTGTCACCAGAGGCACGGAGAGTAAATTGGTGAGCAATGGTCTTCATTCCCGAGGTCGGTACATTCTTCCGGCTCCGCACACTTCCAAATTAACTTCATTCAATCTCTTCTGCATTGCCTACTTCCTTGCTTTTGGCATCTTCTTCTCCTCCATAGCATCCAGCTCATGCTTCTTATAGAAATGTGGCGCCAACTCCCTCAGCCATGCAACCTCAATAGGCAAACAACTTCTCATATACTCCTTGGCAGTCTGCACCAACTCATTATAAATCACCGTCTTGGGCGGCGGGTCGACCTCCTTAAGCACGCTGCTCGGATGGACCCACACTGTTGAGTTGTTCTTGAGCGTCCGGTACCCATCACCTCGGCGGTCCATCCTCGTCGCATTGCTAAAGAATCCTGCGGTAAGGGCGCGCTGGATGGGTCGGTGGTTGCTCACGCCACAGGAGGACAGCTGTACCTCGACGCGGTCGCACAGCTTGGCAAGCTGCTCGCGAACGTCGCGGGCGCGGGTCAGTGACCGTTGTTGGAGGAAGTTCTCGCGGGACCAGATTGGGGAGAAGTCGCTCTCGACCCATTGGTTCCAGATATTGAGCAGGGTGATGTGGTCGCCGCCCTCTTTGACGGTGAAGCGGCGTCGGGCAGAGTCGGCGTGGATCTTCTTGTCCTTGGGTCGGAAGAATAGAGCCGATGCTTCGTCCAACATCGCCACGATACTAAGCACTTCTTCAACTGAGCCCTCCTTGTCTGCCGCGATAACCGCCTTGGCGACCTCGGGTGCTGTGGGAAACTCAGCCATTTGTCGACCCAGGCGGGTCATAGCTCCCTTATGGTTAAGAGCCTGCAGGGCGTAGAGGTTGTCGAGAGCAGAGATGAGAGCTTCAGTAGGCGGTGGGTCTATGAAATCGAAGTCAAGCAGCTTTTCGATGCCCAGGGATTTGAGCTGTAAGACAACACTGTTAAGGTTGGTACGCTGAATTTCAGGTGTTGGCGACTCGTCCATCTCGTTCATATAGGAGAACTTGGTGTACAATCGAAAGCACTTTCCCGGCCCAACACGTCCAGCACGACCACTTCTCTGGTTGGCGGCAGCCCTGGAGCAGGGCACAACATTCAGAGACGACATGCGAGTAGCAGGATTGTAGTAATTCTGTTTCTCGTAGCCTGTGTCAATGACATACACGATATTGTCAATCGTCAAAGACGTCTCAGCAATGTTCGTTGCCAGTACGAGTTTGCGAGCGTTGTCAGGAGTCGGCTCGAAAATTTTGGACTGCAACTCGCTAGGCAAGTTGGCATAGATCGGACATATAATCAGCTCCTTGACTCGACTCCCAAGTTTCCTTGCGATTTCGCCAATTTGCTGTTCTGCGGAGTCGATCTCGTCTTGACCTGTGAGGAAGACTAGGATGTCGCCTTTGCCTTGTGTTGTGTGAATCTGGAAAACAGTTGAGATCATGGCCGCGACGTAGTTGCTTTCCGGTTGAGGGGTGTAGTAGATGTCAACAGGGTACCTGCGGCCTGGGATATTGAAGATGGGCGCGTCATCGAAGTAGCTAGCGAATTTGGCTGCGTTCATCGTAGCAGAAGAAATCAGCAGCTTGAGATCCGGGCGCTCTCTTGCCAAGTCCTTCAGCAAGGCCAGCAGAATATCTGTGTTCACACTTCGCTCGTGAGCCTCGTCGATCATGATGGCGGAGAAGTCGGTGAGCATGGGGTCAGTCATGAAGTGCCGAAGCAGCATACCATCCGTCATATATTCGAGTTGTGTTTTGTCGGAGACATTGTTCTCGAAACGAATAGAGTAGCCAACTTCTTGGCCCAGCTTGACGCCCATCTCCTCGGCGACACGAGCGGCAACACTCATGGCAGCGACTCGTCGCGGCTGTGTGCAGCCAACTTTGGTGTCGTCCTTCACATAACCACCTTCTAGGAGATACTGAGGTAGCTGGGTCGTCTTTCCAGACCCTGTCTCACCAACCACGACGAGGATCTGAAACTCCTTCAAAGCGGCCAGGAATTCATCCCGATATGCGTAGATTGGTAGACTCTTTCGCGTATCCTGGATCGACAGCTGCTTCTTCTCAGCAGCATCGATTTGTGCGGCAAGATAGACCTGCTCCTGGGTCAACTTCGGATCGGATCCAGCGAGCTTCGCATCCTGTATCCACTTGACATATTGCTCGTCGTCGAAAAGATGCTCGTACGTGCCGTCGTCCTCCAGCTCCGGTTTGAGGATCTGAGCTTTAGCCTTCTGCGCCTGTTCCCTCTCCCACTCCTCATGCTCGGTGACAAACTTCTCCTGCCCGTACTCGTCCTTCTCGACGTATCGCTTATACAGTGCCTCCTCTTTCTTCTTCCTGTCGATCTTGCCCTTTTGTGTAATGTAGTCCTCGGGCATGTAGTAGCCCTCCCGGTGGTCGTCGATCCGCAATCTCTCCTCGGCCAGCCGCAAGAGTTCCCGATTCTTCTGGAATTCGCGTCTTTCTTTGTCCGTCAGTCTAGGGTTATTTCTTTCTTCATCCATCTCATCGGAGACCTGCTTCCTCAAGAGCGCAAGCTTCTCCGTCTCTCGCTTCTGCATGTACTCCTGTCGCGAGCGGATTCGGATGTCGTCGATGTCCCGTAGCTCGTCTGCCCGACTCTTCGCAAGAGTATCGCGCTTGCTACTGCGACCACCACCACTATCTTTTTCCCTCAGCCGCTTGTCCAGAGCATCACGCTCCTCCTTGTCGCGGCGCGCCTCCAGCTCTTGGCGTGCGCCATCAGACAGGTCCGCAGCGTCGGGTTCGTGATCAGCATCGTGGCTGATCTTGACGCGCTTGGAATCGGACTGCTTGAAGTCTTGGTCATTGTCCTCTTCCTCTGCTGCCGACTCGTCAGCCCATCTGTCGTCGAAATCGGCTGAGCGGGAGCGACGCCGTCGGTGGTGGTGGGAGGACCTCTTTTTGCGGTCTTTGCGGTCTTTCTTAGATGCGCTTTCCCTGAGAGCTTCGGAGGGGTCGTCCATAGGGACTAGGGCATATTTCTTCGAAGCCATGGTGGGCGCTGCCGTCTACGTTATGTTGGAAGCTGGCCCAAAACTGCAGCTCAGCATTTGTGACGAACGGCGAGTAATGTTGCCTTGCAGGGGTTGCTCTGCCGGGCGGCACAGCAGTTCGCAAACTGCTTCGGGGCAGGCGACCGAGCCTCTAAACCACAGTAGACCAACATAAAATTCTGGGATACATTACAATCTGTGTAATCAAAACTTAGAGAACTGTACCAGAGAGGTAGTAAGAGGCACGAAGAAAGGATTGCGATGTTCAGAGAAAGTATATTGGAGGAGACCTGGACTACCGCAACTGGATATTCATTGCCACAATGAACACCACCTGGTTAGCAAAACTGCCTGGAATTCCATGTAAAGACTGAAGATGCTTCATATTGCCAGTACCGTATTCCCCTCGCAATCGAAAGCCATGTGGCTCACAGAAAATGTTAGGTGGTTGTCTATGTCTCAATTTCAGGGTGAAGTTATAGTGGCATGTGAAGGACCCTGGCTGGTTGCTTGCAAGGGATAGGTGGACAGTACTGTGTAACACTAACAGTCAACATCCCTGTCTGTTGGAAGTCGACAATGTGTTCAAGTCGACGTACTCGGCCTTAACTCATTCATTCCTCTTCTTTCAAAGAACCTGCCAACACTCCAACCTCCGTCGCTCCTTCCAAAATTCCGAATTGGGCTCCTTGTCTGCTCTCTTTTAATTTGGCCAACTCGTCCACTACTGGCCTTGTGACGGATACACACAATGTTCCTCAAGGGGGCAGCTCTGCTGCTCCTCGTGGTGCTTATCCAAGTCGCCCTTTGCGCCGAGGACTTTTACAAAGTGAGTCGGGTATTTCACATGCTCTCCAACATATACTAATGCTACGCAAAGGTCCTTGGAGTCGATAAACAAGCCTCAGACAGGCAGATCAAGTCGGCATATCGTCAACTCTCCAAGAAGTTTCACCCAGACAAGAACCCGTTAGTCGAACCGTCCCCCGGTCCACTTCCGAACCATACCTTTTCCTACAAAAAAATATTTGACAACGTGATCATTCTGTAGTGGCGATGACACCGCAAAGGAGAAGTTCGTTGAAGTATCCGAAGCATACGAAGCCCTGATCGATCCCGAATCCCGCAAGATCTACGACCAATACGGCCACGAAGGCCTCAAGCAGCGCCAACAAGGCGGCGGCCGCCAGCAACACGACCCCTTCGACCTATTCAGCCGCTTCTTCGGTGGCGGCGGCCACTTTGGCGGGCAAGGCGTGCGCAGAGGACCCAACGTCGAGGTCAAGATTGGCATATCGCTTCGCGACTTCTACAACGGCCGCACAACCGAGTTTCAGTGGGACAAGCAGCAGATCTGCGAAGAGTGCGAAGGCACTGGCTCAGCGGACGGCGTCGTGGAGACATGTGGACACTGCCACGGACATGGCGTGCGGATTGTGAAGCATCAGCTTGCGCCTGGCATGTTCCAGCAGATGCAGACGCAGTGTGACCAGTGCGGCGGACGCGGCAAGGTCATCAAGCACAAGTGCCCGGTGTGCAGCGGCCAGCGGGTGGTGAGGAACTCTGTCATCGTGCCGCTTACAGTGGAGCGCGGCGCAGCGCGAGACTCCAAGCTGGTGTACGAGAACGAGGCCGACGCCAGCCCGGATTACGAGGCTGGCGATTTGATTGTCACTCTGGCGGAGAAGGACCCCGATCTGGAGCAGGACAACCCCGACAGGGTGGACGGCGTCTTCTTCCGCAGGAAAGGCGACGATCTGTTCTGGAAGGAGGTCATCAGCCTGCGTGAGGCGTGGATGGGCGACTGGGAGCGCAACATCACGCATTTGGACGGCCACGTCGTCAAGCTCGGCCGCAAGAGAGGAGAGGTCGTACAACCGGGCCACATTGAGAGGGTCCAGGGCGAGGGTATGCCGAAGTGGCACGAGGACGGCGACAGCGTGTACCACAAGACGGAGTTTGGCCAGCTTTACATCGAGTATGTGGTTGTGCTCCCCGACCAGATGGAGAGCGGCATGGAGAAAGAGTTCTGGTCCGTCTGGGAGAAGTGGAGGAAGAAGATCGGCGCCGACTTGCACGCCGACAGTGGACGGCCAGACAAGGTTCAGCTGACTGAAGAGAACGAGCATTCACATGAGGAGTTATAAGGGATAGACGGATCTTTGATACCTAGGGAGCAACAGCATTCGAGCAACAGCATTCTTGAAAATTACACCATTACCACGGAGGCCTGGTGCCACCCTCGCGGCCCGCCAAGTGACAAATGTCGATTGCTGGAAAGAGATAACATGCCCTGGCCCATCTACTCGAGTGTTCATTTGATTCTTCGGACCTGGGTCGCAGACAGCATCATCTAAGGAGAATGCGAGGGGCTCACACAGGTTTTGAGCCATCATCAACATAACAATGTATCAGTCGTCTAGCATTGAAGTTACTAATTTGTACGTGTAGAAGTGTATGTAAAAGTCCATCCTATTTTGTTTGTTCGGTCCGCTGACAACTCAATAGAAGCAGCTCGCTCGGCTCATCATCAATCCCGCTACTCATCGAGCTCGGGCTTGTGCCACTTTTCTCAACAAAGCCTCAACGTGTCGCTTTAATCTTCGTTGTCTGGGCTGGATGTCGGTCGAGCTCCCAAAGGCCCCGAAGGGAAGCCCGTCGCTCCTGTGCCAAAAGCGCCACCGGATCCCTTTCCCTTACCTTTGCCAGTCGGCCTAGGACCTTGCGCATGCGCAGTACCGGTGGGTCGCGAGGGAAAGCCAGTTGGTAGGGATGCTCCGCTGGGAAAGGCAGCGGGAGGGCGGCCGACGCCGATGGTTTCTTTGCCTTTGCCGTGGCCAGCTTGGGGCGCCGGCTACGGCGGTAGCCGCGAAGAGCAATGTGACGAGAACTTCATTCTGATTGTGGCGGTGGGATTTTTCGTAGTGGACAAGTTCTCAAAGAACTGTGGGAGAAAAGAGACAACTTCAATAAACGATGAATGGTGTTGCGTCTATTGGTATAGTAACTGAGGGGCGACTGATGAGCCTGTGTAGTATGACTTGGTGGATGTGAGTCCACTCGATGGTAATGAATGAGACAGGCAGAGGCATTGATTTATCTATAGATGACCAAGTCGCCAATCAACATCAACGACATTCGCCGCCGGAACTCCCGATCCAACACCATATACATGGCGCACACTTGCTTCGCATCATGACTCCAACGGCAAGTCGCTCGGTCTTGTCTGCTATAGACATTGTGACTACGTTATTATGCCGGCTTCGCTTCCCTCAGAGATATTAAGTGCGAGCCGGTCACATCACTCGGGACGCCGTACGCTCGGCAGCGCACGTCGGTTTGTTCGAGACGAGTCGAGCCAAGTCGTCCAACCTCCCACCAAAAGGAGACCATCCGGCCTAGGTCACCTTGATCGGCGTCCAGGGTCGAGACCGGATGGATTTAATAAATCTGTTGTGCCGTGAGGCGTGCTTGAAGCCCTGAAGGGCTGAAGATCGGCATGTAGGTACTCTGAAAAAGACTGTCGTCGCCGGCGCCAGCATGTGCGGGACGTAAGAAATATAGGAATATACGTAAGGGTTTCAAAATCCTGCCTTGACATCCCTGGCGATCACTGCTATAAAAGTACACAGCAGTGTTCCCGAGATAGTTTTGACACTCCGTCAACTGTTGCTAACCCTTGCATATTGGCATATTCCGTAACGTCAAATTGACGGCCGTGGCTGGCTGGCCGCCCACCCCAGACTCCTCAGATTTCGTGCGCTCAATATCTGCCGTCCTGGTGGTATCCTCTGATAGCGTGCCATTAGCTTGCGTAAGTTCTATAGTAACGCATATTACGAGCTGGGTACGAAGCTGCTAGATGATGATGGTGGAACTCATGAACCAGGCACAACTTGGTGTTGTACTCGCAGTCACGAAATTGGTAGCACCTGATACTGAGCAGGGTTTCGAACCTCTGTGCTGTCGCGTATAGTAAGGAAGGACGCCGAGTGAATGTGAGGCGCTTGCAGCGATCTTGTACCCTTTGAGAGAGTCCGGAATTCCAGAAAGTCAAGACGCATCCTTACCAAGAAGATCGTGCAAGAGCCCGAACTGGAGGTGAATAAGAAAGATAAATTGACTGGCTCCGAAACCACTTGTCTGCTTTGAAGCCTGATTTCTGCGGCCTGACGCGACGTGGCTCTCCGAGAAGGCGTTGACATTTCTTGCTTCACAGCATTCGAGTCTCTTCATGTGCTTTAAAACTCTCACGCTTGAGAAGCTTGCGGGTCTGATGTATTCACAAAGACGCGTTTGTATCATGCATCCGGTGGGAGAGGTCCTAATTGTTTGTCATGTGTCTGAGCGGCAGAAGATGTCCTTCAGCAGAAATCGGCTAATATTGGTCTAGCCACAGGATATAGGTACGGGTCCACGTCCTCATAGCACGGACGCATAGGAACAACAAGTTTTTAGCGTAAAGCTTATGGCAACGCCGCGTCACACCATGTCTTGATCTACGGAGGACAAGAAGTCAACACACAAATCGCGTGGTCTGCCATCGAGGCCTCGTGAATATATCCAGAAGCCAAGCATAGATTGTTTTCGGCCCCATTGAAATTCCTAAGATATATCTAACGCTCCTGCTCTTGTCCTACCAGTCGCCAAACAAGGGCAACCTCTTGTCTACAGCACGGATTAAACAAAACAGCCGAGAAGAATTGCTCCGTGTTTCACATATCGACATGACGACCGCGCCAGCTCATCAGTACTCCAAACCTCGGGTCAATATCATTGCTGCATCCGACGAAAGTTTGAAGCAGGATGGCCTCAGATCCGTTCCAAGCTCCGGTGATTCTGTCGCTAAGAGCCGTCCAGAGCATGTGTTCAGCGCAACCGCAAGTCTTAGTTGCGTCGGCCAATGCAAGGCCTGGATCATCAAACCCGAAGTAGTCGACGCCAGAGATAACGCTCTCGAGGACCTCGGCTCTGGGGACTCGAAGGACCTCATGCACGAGGTATTCGACTGGCCCATAAGCCATGGTAGTTCAGAGAAGCTGGACAAGGGTGTGAAATTCTTGCAGCAATTCGACACTTCATATGACTATCTGGAAGAGGATTCGAATGATATCAGGGACAACGCGTGGATTGTGTTGATCCGCCATGTGCATGTGGAGCAGGGACATCGACGACACGGCTATGGCACATCTTTGGTACGAGCCGTACTGGAAGAAGTTATCAGACAAGCTCAACTCGAAGGAAAGCTAGTGCTTGCTTTTGTGAAGTGGAAGGGGTTCAAGGGCCGGCAAGATAATAAGGAGAGCAAGATCCGAGCTGCGTTCTGGGAGGATCTAGCTTTCGAAAGAGTCAACGACGGGCATCTATTTCCAAGGAATCTTGACTGGCTTGCCTGGAGTCCTAGAACCCGAAGTTCTGCAGCATTGTTTGAGAGGCCACGGGCCTTCCCGATCGAGTTCAACGCTTTGATCGAAGGTCACCTGGGTGGCTGTGGATGAGCTCTTGAGTACCTCAATATTCCGCAGTGTATTTAAATCTATAATTTGTATCAAGACTCGAGAAGCAGAGCGGCCATAAGTGCATGTTCTCACATTCGAAAGCCACGCCAGGGAGCTGGATCATGGTCGTTCTCCTGTCCGTAAAGGATCTCTCGCAGAATGATCCCCGTCAACTGAGCCCGTGGAAGAACCAAACTTGACGGCTTGTAGAGTAGTTGACCTGCCTAGAGCCAGCATGCGTCCTTGAGTAAAGTCCCATTCTGTGACAACTGAGTTTGTTCGCGTAGCGGGCAAAGCCCTGCTTCCGTTAAAAAAAATTTAACATTTGCTTTCGCTCGCACGTACGTCAAACCTGCGTGTGCGTTTTCCCTTGAACCCAATATTACTCCCGGACTCAGCACAATAGTGGTAGTTCCTGAAAGCCTGTATTATTCCTCAGAGAGCTGCCTTAACTTTACTACGAAGTTGTCAGGACCCGGCACGGCCAGGAATTTGGCCATGCCGCTAAATAAGGAATAGGATTCCTATAAGTAATTTAATTAATTGTAAAACCTTAACAGCTCAGTCTTATTTCTCTAAAGATTATTCTTTATACTAAGTAAATAAAAAATAAAACTCTAGCTAATTACCGCTTTTATTATACTTAACTTTCCTATATATAACTAAATAATTTTAATTTTAGTTTCTTTATATGATTTATAATAGCGCAAAATTGAAGTATTAATATAAAGTAAGATTTATAAAAATTTAAATATATATTATTGAAAGATAATTAAATCTCTAGTAATTCGTTAAATATTATATAAAGCTAAAAGGCTAAGATTTATA
>JAGKQA010000331.1:0-22986 GCA_022609195.1 Plenodomus libanotidis
GCTTAAATCCCTGTATTTATTATTTCTGTAGCTAGATAGCTGCCTCTTCATAGCCGAAAGGCTGCATAAGAGTAATGAAACAAAAAAAAAAAAAAAAAAAAAACCTGCCAGCAGGCGCTGCAGCTGTATTACCGGACGGCCCAGCAACTAAGAACCCAGACCAATCAATCACCTTATTCTCCACTACTAGGGAATTCCAGTCAAACCCTTCAAAACTAGGATCCGCGGCAGCCCCAGCAGACTCCTTAGAAACCACTTGTTGGACCACCTCCGCAATATAACTGCGCTCCTCCTCCTTAAGACCCTTATTTACCAATTTCACGCCTTTCTCATAAAGAAAACGCTTTTGCTTCTTTAAACGAACAAGATAAGCCAGAGATTTAGAAATTCGGGCCTAAGCATCGGCCATTAACTCAGCAAACTCCTTTTAACAAGCCAAAAGACGCTCCTCCTCCTCCATCTCACAACCATCAAGATGGGAAAGCTTATTGGTTATTCGGGATACTAAAAGAAAGATTAGAAATACGGAAAAGGATTTCGAATGGGTGGAAACCAACATAAAGAAACCGGCAAACGGGAACTATCATAAGAACGACTACGCTTAGTCCATTAAGCGCAACTCTTTACGGACTCCACCATCTTGCATATAACCCCCTCTTCCAAATAAAACGAACACGGTATAACTTCGTAACTATACCTCTTAATAAAAGCGAAACGTTTAAGGCAGGCAATACGCTTCTTAGACAAGTTGGTCGAGTAAGAAGAAGGCCTTGCAGTACGAAGCTTTGTGACTTTGGGCGGTATGACGATTTAGGCAAGCATGATCCAGCAAAACAGATTAAAAGAATATACCGGGAAGATAAGAAGGGACTTACCAGGATCTTTCGGGACGAAAGACTTAAGGAGGGAGATAATATTATGACCCAGACAATAGTTGGGTTAGGAAACAGGCCAGCATACAGCTGAGCCACTGAAAGCCTAAAGTCCAATACATTAGGCGGGGAACATCTCTTATATCAGCAATAAGGATTAGGTAATCACTTAAGGGTTAGGGTTACCTAGATCACTGTTGCTCACCAGGCCGTCGGTGAGCACTGGTGAGCTAGATTACGACTGCTCACCAGACCACCAGCAAGCACCAGTAAGCCAGTACTAAAGATAGTATGAAGGCCATAGGATATAAGGACACGGTCAGCACCACACAGATAGTACTTCCTTCATAGCTCTTCAGTTGTCAATCTAAGTATTCAGTCTACCCTAAATAGCCTCACGGCTAGTGATCATCCTACGCACGAAACATAGAGTCTTGATATTGCACCTTTGTTACCTCTGCTACTTTACTGCTAACATAAACCCTCTGACACCTTCTATATACTCACGGGTATTTAGTGTGATCATTACAAGTCTCGCCTCAACGACCTCGAGGCTGGAGACGAAGATTAACAATAATAATAAAAAAACAATTAATACCAAGACTCTTATATACTATTCTCTCTATCTAGGCCTAGTGCCAAAACACTTATACATCTATCAGAAGGAAAGCCGCCTGCAAGCTAGCCCTGCAGGGCCTGTGACTATAGCGACTTCTGGCGTACTAATCTAGTGAAGCCTGGTTGCAGGCCTGGCAACCGCCAGGCGTACCCGGATCCGGGTACGCCAGATCCGCATGCCTTTTCCACTTCAACATTTGACACCTCCTCTATCTCTTACCAGCCTTTTCCGGCCGTCCAAGCACAGCCACCCACGCCGGCCACCATATGACCCCAAGCCGTTTTTATATACAGCAAACTACCTGGCTAGAGTACAAAGCTCCCAATAAACTCGTACCCACTCACCGCCGCCTTCCACCCCTCCGACTCGGGATCGCTACTCAAGTCACAGATATGCGGCGCCCCCTCGAGTAGGGCCAAGCCGGCCGGCACCCCGCGGGCCACCAGTGCGTCGTACGTGCCGCGGCTCTGCTCCCACGGGATCAGGTCGTCGGCGGTGCCGTGGATCAAGAAGGTCGGCACGTTGGCGTAGCTGCCGCCAATGATGTGCGCGCGCGGGCTCACGGCGCGGATGCGTTCCAGCGCGGGCTGCGGCGCCGCGTTCCAATCGGTTCTAGTTCCGGTTCCGGCGGCCGCGGCATCGGCGTTGGCTTTTCTGCGGCTGGGCAGCCCGTCAATGATAACGGGGAGGGTCTGGGCCTTCCAGTTGATGTGCAGCACGATGCGGCAGCGCGGGTCCGACAGGATGCGCGGGTCCGACAGGGGCTCCCAGGCACCGACCACGCCGTAGTCGGATACGGGCGCGTCTTGCACGGCCTCGAGCACGTCGTACCGCAAGCCCGGGTCCTCGGCGCCGACGGGTTGGATGGGCGCCCGCCACCACGCGTCCTCGTAGTCGGTCGGGGCGTAGAAGGCCAGCACCGCGGACGGGGGCGCGAGCCCGCGCGCCGGCGCCGTCCAGCACAGCGACAGCGCGAGCTGGCCGCCCGAGGACCAGCCGACGACGACGACGCGCGACCCGTCGATGTGCAGACCCGGTGGGCGGGCGGGCGACGTCAAGCCGGGCAGGGTCTCACGGGCCCAGGCGAGCGCCGAGCACACGTCGGCCATGGCGCCGTCGGCGAGCGCTACCTCGGGACAGAGCCGGTGGTCGAGGCTGACGGGGAGGAAGCCCTGCGCGAGGAGGAGGCGGGTCTGCGCGGGGCGGATGTCCTTGCGCGAGAAGATAATATGGCTGCCGCCGTGGATCATGAGGGCGATGGGCTTCGGCTTCTGCGGACTGCTGGATGCGGCTGCGTCACCGGCAACGGGCCAGTATACGTCGGCGAGGATTTCTTGGTCGCCAATCTTCTTATATACCACCGTCTCCAGCACGGCCTTTACATTTGCAGGTCTCTTCGTCTGCGGGGCGTCAATGAGCTCATATGTATCGCTCACAAGCTCCGTCCCCGTCGCGTTGACTTCCACACCGCCATTGGCGTTGCTGCTCGCCGCATTGACGGTCGGAAATGCGCCAATCACCCTTACTGTCTTCGCCTCGGGCGACTCCCCGTCGCTCCACTCCACGGCCATGAAGCCGGCTGCCTTCATTGAGCGCTTCCAGTGCCTCTCGTCGACTAGCGCGTGCTCGCGCCCGTCGTCGAAGAGCCACCACCCCTCCAGCAGGCCCACTACCACGTCCAGCCAGAACATATTTTGCGTAATCTCAATGAGCGTCAGCGCCCCATCGTCGCGCAGCATGCGCCGCAGGTGCCGCAGCGACACGTCTAGGTTACGCGTCGCGTGGACGCAGTTCGTGGCCAGAACGATGTGGTACGCCGCCGTGTCCTCGGGCAGCGGCGGCTGCTCGATGTTCATGACGCGGAACGCCATGGTGCCGTCCTCAGCCAGGTCCTTGAACTGCCGCCTGGCCGCGCCTACCAGGGACCCGGAAAGGTCCGAGAAGACGTACTCGAACGGAATACCAAGGCTGCGCAGCCGGCCGACCACGTGCCGCGTCGTTCCGCCCGTGCCCGCGCCGACCTCGAGGATGCGGAACTTGCCCCCCCCGGACGCCCGTGTCAGTGCCTGCGCCAGAAAGTCGCCAAGCAGCAGCGCCGGCGCGCGCAGCAGCGGCCAGAACTCGTACATGTCCTCGAGCGTCTTTTTGGTGGCCCGGTCGCCGAACAGGATCTGCAGGCAGTCCTTGGCGCCCGTCAAGCACGCCGCCAGCTCGGGCCCGACGGCGTGCACGAGCTTAGTGACGGCCGCGTGCTGCGGGTGCAGGGCGACCATGCCGTGGTAGATGGTCTCGGCGGAGACGGGGTCGAGCGGTGTGCTTGTCCGAGTGAACAAGGAGCGGCCCGAGGAGGAGGACGCCTCGATGAGCGCGCCGTCTTCGAGCACACGGTAAAACTGCCGCACGAGCCGGGCGTGGCGATCCAGCGTTCCTTGCACCTGCGGCACCGCGTTGCCGGCCTGTATTGTCTGTAAGTCGCAGCCGATCTGGGCAAAGGCCTCGACTACATAGGCTAGCACTAGGCGCTTCTGATGCGGGTAGGCATCGGTCCAGAAGTCGAGGGCCTCAGTGACCTTGGCGAGCTTGTCATAGTTCAGTCGGGTCTCGCGAAAGGCCTCCAGGGCGCTGGTGATAGTGGGACGGGCGGCCTCGACCGTTGGCTTAGTGGGCGGCGTGGCTCCCGTGGTATCGATATCGGCGACGCCCGAGTCGGCCCGTGACGCTGGCAGGCTGCTATTTTCATCATTGCCATCGTCGTCCGTTCCAGGGCTGCTACCGCCCAGGCCTAGCTGCTCGTCCACGTGGATAGCGAGAGCCTCGATATTGGGGAAAAAGAGGAAGCTGGTCAGATCGATAGTAAGCCCCAGTACGGTGCGGATGTCGTTGAGCACCTCGGTGGCCATGAGCGAGTCGACACCAAGGTCGTCGAGTGTCGCCTCGCCCGAGATCTCGCTGAGGGGTCTGTCGGTGACATTGGCCAGAATCTGAAGCAGTTCAGGCCGCTTGGTGGGACCCACCGACTCCTTATGAACGGGAGCGTCTACGACAACAGAAACAGGGGAAGCTGTCTCTTCCAGTGCGGCCGTGGGAGCTTCTGGTAGCAGTGCAGATGACGACGTCGCTGCCGTCTTGGTCTTGTTCACGCTCTTCAGCATACGCGCCAGCAGGGCTCGCGGCATGCGCGAGAAGCGAAAGCCGAACGCCGCCATCACCATCTTGCCTGTCTTCACATCAAACACATAGGCGTCCGCTGTCGCATCGACGTGCTGGCCGCCCTCGTCCCCAGCAGGCCCACCGCTGGTCATCGTGGCGAACACGCGCCACTCGCCGGCGTCTGGGTCGAAGCCGCCGCCCATCTCGATGTGCTCGATTTTCATGCACACAAAGACGTGCTCGGCGCTGTCGTTGTTGAAGTAGTTTACCAGGAACCCGGCAAGCTGCATGAAGCTGTCCGACATGGGCGTGTCGCACAGGCGCTGGTCAGCTGGGTCGGCCTGGTCGAGGGCAACGCGCACTACGCCGGTGGCCTCGTGGCCCACGCACGCCACCTGCTTAATGCCGTGGAAGGCCGGCCCATAGTGCACCACCGTGTTGAAGGCTCGATATATGTGCTGCCCACTCATTGTCTCGGCGTCCGGGTGCGCGAGCAACTCAGCCACGCGCCGCCCGTGGCCCATCAGGGCCTCGAAGCGCCCAAAGGCACGGGCGGCGCGCTTGTCGCTGCGTTTTCGCAGCTGGACCACGCCCGTGGACTGCTCGAAGGGCGCGGCCGAGGACGGCACGTCCTGCGTGGCGATGGAGAAAGACCACGCGAGCTCGTCCTCTCTGTCGTGGGAGCGCGTCAGCGTCAGCGTGATCTTCTTGCTCGTTTCCTGGCCGATTGGCGACATCATGACCAGGTCGTTCACAGTCGGCACGTACGTCGTCGCCGCGATGTCGTCCTGCAGCAAGAGTGCCGCGCGCGCTACCACTTCAAAGTACAGCGACGCTGGCGCCAGCGGCTGTCCGCCCATAACGTGGCCGCCCAGCATGGCTTGGAAGCGGTCGGCGTGGGGATCGATGCGGAAGATGGCCTGTTTGCGTGCTGCCTCGGGGCTGGCGTCCTTGTAGTGGAGGAAGGTGAGGAGCTCGTGCTTTTCGGGAGCTTCTTCTTCTTCTTCTTCTTCTTCACGTGCTGACTTTCCTTCCTCATTCTCGGCCCCGCCTCTCCCTACAAAGGGCAGCCAGTGGCGCGTCTTTTCAAACTGGTACGGCGGCAGGCTGAGGTATCCGAACTCGGTCTTCTGGCTCCGGTGGAAGGTCCAGTATTGCGCGACGAGCCCGAGCTTCCAGAGCTCGACTGTAGTGTCAGCGAGGGACGCCTGCGCGTCCGTCGAAGTGAGCTGGGCCGAGAGGAAGGCCTGGCTCGGGGTCTGAGCATCGGCTACGCAGGCCCGGACGAGTTGCATGACGGACGACCCGCGGCCGGCCTCGACCCAGGCGCAGGTGCTGTGCGAGAAGCGAGCGGCGAGCCTTTCGATTGCGCGCTGGAAAAACACTGGGCGTCGGGTATGCTCTGCGGCGAGGCGGAAATCGGGGTCTGTTTGGCTTTCAACCTCGTCACACATCTCGAGGTGAATGCTCGGGCGTCGCCATTCTAGTCCAAGGGAGAGCGCCGTAACGTGTTCTAGCATCGGCTCGGTGAACTTGGAGTGGAAGCCATGCGTGACGTTGAGTTTCTTTGTGCGGACAGACCCGCCGACATGCTTCTCCAGAAGATCAATGGCCTGGGCAGAGCCCACCACGACGTGGCTCTCTAGCCCGTTATAGCAGGCTATCTCGGCATAATACGCATTGCTGCCGTCGTGCTGTTTGTCCTGTAAGCAGCGCAGAGCCTGGGTGACGGTCTCGCGGTCCGCTTGTACAAACAACATGGATCCTGCTTCGGAGCCCCAATGCTTCTCCATGATTTCTGCTCTCCCGACCACCAGCCTCAGCGCATCCGCCAGCGACAGCACGCCTGAGATGCAGAGGGCCGTCAGCTGGCCGAAGCTGTGGCCCACGACAGCGCCCACCTTCAGTCCACAGTCCAGCCAGGCCTTGGCCGAAGCGTATTGGACCGCGAAGAGACCCGCGTGCAGCGCCACCAGGTCCTGTACTGGCTCGCGCTGGAAGACGGTGGGGAAGAAGCTGGCTCGGCCCTCGGAGACGAGAAGGTCATTGCAGACGTCGAGATGGTGGCGGAATACTTTGGAGCTGCGGTACAAGTCCTCCGACAGCCCGATAAAGCTGCTTTCCTGCCCGCCAAACACGAGCACCGCGACGGTGGGCTTGGCCTGGCCGTGGGCTGATGGACTGATGATATCAAGCTTGGAGCCGGCTGCCGCCGCTTCGAACTTTGCCTTGAGGTCGCCGAGACTAGTCACCGTCGTTGCCAGGCGGAAAGGCAGTGCGTGGTTTGCCCGATCAGCGAGGCTGAAGCTCAGGGACGACAGCAGCGCCGCTGGGGTGGTCGTCGTCTCTTCGTCCCTTAGCCAGCTGAGCAGCTTCCTGCTATACATGCGAAGACTATTGGTTGAGTTCGCCGAGATAAAGAGCGGGTACTTGGCCAGCTTAGCCGGAGCTGCCGCCGCCAAATAGGACGGTTTCTCGCGAACTACAACGGCCGAGTTGCTCCCAGCAGCGCCGTAGCTATTCACGCAGGCCACGCGCGTCGCTCCGGGACTCCAGTCCAGGACGCTCTTCGGAATCGCCATCTTGTCGTCTCCAAACGGCGGCAGCTTTGGATTCAGCGTAGTGTGGCTCGCCTGCGGGGGAATGCGGCCGTGGCGCATCATCAGCAGCACCTTGATCAGGCCCGCGATGCCGGCCGTCGCCTCGGTGTGGCCAATGTTCCCTTTGACGGACCCAAAGTGTAGCAAAACGTCGCGCTGCGGCCCGCCAAAGGCCTCGCGGATGCTGCGCACCTCGACTGGGTCGCCGACGCCTGTACCGGTGCCGTGCGCCTCGACGTACGACACCTCCTCGGGCTCGACGCCGGCCTGGCGCATCACGTCCTGGTACAGCGCTACCTGCGACTCGGGCTGTGGTACCGTGATATGGCTGCCGTTGTGGTTCTGGTTTGCGGCCGAGCCGACCACGACGCCGTGAACCACATCGCCGTCACGTAGCGCGTCGCCCAGCCGCTTGAGCACCACCACGGCCACGGCTTCGCCGCGGCAGTAGCCGTCGGCCCCGGCATCGAACGGCTTACACTGCCCCGACGGGCTGAGGAAGCCGGCCGCTGCCAGGTTCTGGTAGTCGAAGGCGCTGCAGACCACATTGGTGCCGCCGGCCACGGCGCGCGAGCACTCGCCCGACCAGATGGCGCGGCACGCCGTATTCAGCGCCACCAGCGACGACGAGCAGGCCGTGTCGATGGTCAACGACGGGCCCGTCCACCCAAAGTAGTGGCTCATGCAGCCGCTAATAAAGCAGCGCGACGTGCCCAGCGTGGCGTAGGCCGTGGCCGGGTGGCACGAGAGGTTGTCGTAGTAGTTGTTCATCACGGCACCCATGTAGCAGCCGTAGTCAGTGGGCGGCGGCGTCGCCGCGGGGCCAAAGTAGCCCGCCGACTCAAGCGCCTCGTACACGACCTCGAGCAGGATGCGCTGCTGCGGGTCCCACGCAACGGCCTCGCGCGACGACTTCTTGAAGAAGCGGTGGTCGAAGGCCTCGGGGTCGCGCAGGAAGTTACCCCACCACTTGGTGTGTGCGTGGTCGCCCGTCTGTGGAAGGTTCAGCCGCTCGACCGGCGCCGGCTCGACCGTGCTCTTGCGCGCCAGCAGCAGGTCCCAGAGCTCATCGACCGAGTCGGCGCCCGGAAACCGCCCGGCCATGCCGACAATGGCGATGGAGTGCGATGGGTACTGGGACAGGTCGTCCGAGGCCTCGACGGGCATTGCCCGCGTGTCGTGGACGCTGTGGATGCCATTGACGCCGTTGACGCCGCTGACGCCGTTGACGCCGTTGATGTTGGCCTTGATGTTGGCTCCTCTCAGATTGCGGAGCGAAATGACCTCGAGGGATGAAGCCTGGATGAGAGACGCCGGAATATGATTTCCAAATCCCGCAAAGGCGACTGTTTTATTGGACACTCCCAGCTGTTGAACGGAAGCCTTGAGCGTCGCATACCAGTTGGCTGGTTTCATCAGAGCGCTCTCCAGTGCGAGTCGAGTCAGTTGCAAGCCACTCTCACCGTGGTCGCCCTCCTCCTGGGAGGTAACGATGCTACCGTCAATCGTGGACCGGACAGGCGCTTGAAGCTCCTCCACTCCCGGGAACTGCAGCCCCTTCTCACGTCCAACCAGCCTCATAAGCCTGTCGACGGCATTTGCGTGACCATTGGTGTGGAAGCGACCGTGGACACCGACAGACTTGGCACGGGCGCCGAGGGCCCGGACCTTGAATATGAAAGCATCTACGTCGACATCGCGCAGCGTGACCGTGACGCACGCGTCGTCGGTGATGCTGGATATAAAGGCCTTGCTCATGAGGTCAGCAGGTTGCTGCTTGACGACGAGGCAAGGGCTTTTTCTTTCTTACCAGTGGATATGACCGAATCAGCTTTTCAACCTCGGCCTTTCCAGCGCCGGTGCCCTCTCTACAGCGCACGGCCACACACAGTGTCTGGGTCGGCTCCTGGGCAAAGACACCGTCGCGGTCCACATAGGCCCCGACGCACACGGCAAGCCGAAGCGCCACCGCAGCGGTAGCGCCTAAACCCGCCGCGTCTCTCGCACCGGCCACGGCGACGGCGCTAAGGAAACCCACGCAGAAACCCTGGATCCCGCCGCCGCCGCCGCCGCCGACGCCGCCGAGGACGCTGCGGTGGGCATCATCCTCCTGCCGTCCTCGGCCACTGCCGCTGCCGCCGCCGCCGCCCAGGTGCCCGAGGTAACGCGCATACTGGCTGATATGGAGCAGCACCGTAACGGCGAGCGCGTAGTGGTTGGGCGCGGCGGCAGCCGCGACGCGCTCGTCGCGGTGGGGCAACGAGCCGCCGTCCGCGACCCACTGCGCGAGCTGGGCGAGGTGCTTCGCACCAGGGACCGGGCGCAGGTTCGGGTCGGACGCGATGATGCTGTGCCAGAAGCGCGGCAGGTCGGCGACGCCGTCTCGCAGAGCTGACAGATGAGGGTTGCTGATGAGCTCGCGGCGCAGGTCTGACAGGACCTCTTCCGAGGGGAACTCAGTCTGCGGCCCGAAGACCAGGAGTGAGGGGGCGCCTTGCGATGCCAACATGGTAGTCTGGGGCTGGGAAACAGAGGTGTGAGCTATGTGTACTCTGAATAAGCTTTGTTGGAATGGGTTCAAGCTGGGCTTGACCGGGAGTCTAGAAGAGCAAAGTTTGTTAATAAAGTTTTGCTATATATTGATAGTAATTATATTACTAATCTTCTCCAATTCGTTGCCCGCGTTAGAAGAAAAGCACAGAGGATTCAAATCTACCATCTAGTGCTGTGGTGAGACTCGAGGGATGTGTGCAAAGAGTTCTGTCCTACACTAAACAAGCTACCCACAAGCAGTCTCCTACTGGATCTTATGTCCCTGTACAACAACCCTGACACGGTAAACCTGGGTGAGATCCGAGTTGAACTGGGTCTTGTCGCGTATGTTCAAGATGAGGCCTCTTTTTGGTCGACGCGATTGGTGTGCCTCAGTACTGTCCGAGCAGAAGACAGAGGGCCTGGGCAGGTGGCTCACTCCGAACGGCCAAGAGAGTAAAAATTGTCCATTGGCCGGGACTTGTAGCAATCACGGCTTGGTACTTCTCAGACACCAATAATCATTTCTTACAACGCGATTCCCCTTTACCACTCGTTGCCCATCGGCCCATCGAACAAAAGGCTTGCCAACCGCGCTTCGCGGCCACCTTAACTTGATTGAACGTTTCTGTCATTTCCTAGTCAGAGCCTACGATATTGAAATAGATTGTAGACAAAACACTGGACTGTATAGGACACCGCCCTTCATGAGTTGAAAGCGGTAGCGCGGATGTGCGAAGACGGTGAACTCGAGGGGTTGCTGACCTCGGGAAGCTCGCAACGGCCCAAGACGTGACCGTACAATACATGCCAACGAAACGATGATGGGCTGCTGTGTCTGGCACTCGTAGCTTCTGACGATCCATGGATGGCTTCGCCCAAGCTTCATGCGGTAAGCTGCATAGTGTCAACATAACTTTTGAGATCTGCGACGGCGTGGTCCGACCGGAAGTCACCCTGGTGTCTTCCACGAAAGGAACCCATTACTTTCCTTGTCTTTCAAGGGCAAAAAAGTCGGGAGAGCCATATGAAGCGCGCCCGACCGTGACTAATTAGTTAGGAGGAGGACTTTGTACCAGCTGCGCAAGGTATCGCACGACATTTTCCAGGGCCGTTAGCTCTCCACCTCCTTCTTCCATTGGAATACCATCTTGTCCGAACCCATATAGGGGGTTTGAAGCATTACGCTAACAGACGCAAAGCTGTATGCCAGAGCTCCTTCACAGATGGTCCAGGCGGCAAAAAGATAAGATCTGGCAGCGGCATCGGCATTAAGGTTAAAGAAAAGGTAAAGCTAGAATATATATATTAGCTAAAGGCGTAAGAGGGTTTTGCCAACTCCTTCTCTCTCGCCCACCTCCTTGTTCATAGTTTATTAAGGTCCTTTATATATTATAGAGTAGGTAAGAAAAGGCTGCCTACCTTTTTCGGTCGGAGAGGAGTAGGACGGCGTCCTTCTTTAGCTTATTAAAGCAAAGCTTAATATCGAGAATGAGATGCGATTGGCTGGGACGAGCCGGGTCCCGGAGTAGGTATAGCTGGCAGTCCTCCTAGCGAATATCTTCTAATGTCTCCGGCCAGCGGCCAGCAGCCAGACACAAAGAAGATGAAAAGGTAAATATACATTATAATACAATTCGACCTTATTATAGGGATATTATCTATATATTTCTATAAAGTATATAAAAGTTGCTCTATATCCTTGTAAATAATTGCGCTTTCTTATATTCGCTATTAATTATTATTTCATATTCTTCTTTAAGAGTTATGCTAATTTACTATTTATTAATATTAGAGGTATGCTTATAATTGCCTTATTCAAAAAAGGTAAGAAGGAATAATAGAAAGGGAAAGATCAATTTTTATAATTTATATTATAATTTTATCATTAATAGTATTATGCGGCCCTTATTGTTAAGAGATTTAAAGTTGCTATTTAATTATCATTAAAAGCTTATTAAGTACCTTCTCCTAGGCAGTAACAAGGAGGGTCTTTTATATAGTATTTACTAAGATTATATATATTGGGCCTTATTAGACCTCCTTTTTATTCGGGCCCTAGATTACAAATTTTATCTTAAAGGCTTTAATGAAATCTTTAATAAAAAGTTAATAGATCGACGCAGTATAATCCATCTGCTTAATATTATTTCTAATAAGCTGAGTCTAAATAATATTACTATATCCTAAACCCTACTTAGTAAAGTATACTTAGTTAAATTTAATAATGCGTATATAAGCATAAGTAAGCTATAGATATAATAAAGAAATAGATTGAGGCTTAAAGCTTTGGGCATTAATAGGGTATAAAAGAATTACTTATTTTATAAGTCTAGGATGCGCTTACGTGTTATGACCCAAAGGACCAACAGCAGGTCAAGGAACATGCCAGCGGTCAGCTGAGCCATTAGAAGCCTGATATCCAACACATCAAGCGGGGAATATCTCTTATGTAAACAGGATGACTAAGCAAGTCACGTGATGGATCAGTATGGATCAGTAGCTGATCCATACTGAGGCAGCCTCGGATCAGAAGGATCAGTGTGGTGATCCAAATGATCCAGTACTGAAGATGGTATGAAGGCTAAGGATATAAGGACACGGTCAGCACCAGATAGATAGTATTTCCTTCATAGCTCTTCAGTTGTCAATCTAAGTATTCAGTCCACACACCTGAATAGCCTAACGGCTAATGATCAGCACTTACACGCAAGAACGCTTCTCAATATTGCCCCAGTCACCTCTACTACTGTATTGCTAGCATAAACCCTCTGACACTTGCTATCTACTCATGGGTATTTAGTGGGATCATTACACCCTAATCCATATAAGCCTGCCCCTTATTTATTCTTAATTATAATAATTATAAAGCAATTAAGAATTATTTCTTTTAAAGAAGTATTATCACGTGATGGATCAGTATGGATCAGTAGCTGATCCATACTGAGGCAGCCTCGGATCAGAAGGATCAGTGTGGTGATCCAAACGATCCAGTACTGAAGATGGTATGAAGGCAAAAGGATATAAGGACACGGTCAGCACCAGATAGATAGCATTTCCTTCATAGCTCTTCAGTTGTCAATCTAAGTATTCAGTCTACACACCTGAATAGCCTCACGGCTGATGATCAGCACTTGCACGAACGCTTCTCAATATTGCCCCAGTCACCTCTACTACTGTATTGCTAGCATAAACCCTCTGACACTTACTATCTACTCACGGGTATTGAGTGGGATCATTACATGAGGCCTGTCGTATTGAGGTGCCATTTTGAATAGCCACAAGTGCCGCAGCGAGCTGGTCTTCTGTATATAACTTTATGAGGTTATAATAAAGAGGTGTTGAACATTTGAAGTTAATCGGATTACAATAAAGCGAGTTATCCTCTTTCTTATTTGGGTGGTTGAAACGGCGGTGTATATCTAAGAATAGCCCACCTCGGGGGGTGGCCCACTACTAAGTATCTCAACTTATCGTGTGACTGATACGGTCAGAGATAGCGGACGCCCATGTATGCGAGCGGCCAGCGGGAGCTTTCTCTGCTTACATTGCTTCCAAAGGAGGGGCTAGTAGCTGATAATAGAGACCCTTTGACGGGTGTGCCCGACACGCTGCAGTAGGAGATGCGATTCGTCATGCACATGAACAGACGAAACAATCGCAACGACAGCTGTTCCTTCTGCTAATTATGGATGCAATCTTGGTAGAGAATACTAACTGACCCTACATCCAGAAGTAGAAATAATCGCATTGTGAATAACATGTCCTCCCAGACATTCTGGCAACTTTGGTCCTTCTTTAAGAGTGTGCTAGCCATGGTGAGCGTTGGATCGACGGGCGTGGGAAAAAATAAGTTGACGCACCCACTCCTCGCACCCCCCCTGTTATCGCACCTCTTGAAATTCCTCACCGCCAATCCAACCCCCCTTCTATACTCACAAATATCTCGCTCATCTTTGATCCGATCAACTTCAGAACTTCAACACTTCTTTATTATTATCTCATGAAGTCGTGTACAGAAGATCAGATTGCTGCGGTACTTGTGGCTGTCCAAAACGGCACATCAGTTACACGGGCCTCGAAAGAATGGGCTATTCCAATGACCACACTCCGCGATCGAATATCTGGAAGACTACCACACAAAGATGCCCACCAATTAAGCCAAAGACTTTCAATCGTTCAAGAAGGCCACCTAGCCAGTTGGGTTTTCTCTTGGGCCGACTTAGGCCTTCCCCCAACTTATCAAGAGTTACAGATCTTTGCGGAAAGAGTCCTCCGGACTAAAGGGGACTCAATACAACTGGGAAAACGTTGGGTTACCTCCTTCCTAAAAAGAAATCTAAGGCTAAAGACCCAAAGAAGCTTCCGAATGGACTCAAAGAGAGTCAATGGGGCTACTATTCAAGTAATTAAGTCTTGGTTCGCCTTCCTAGCGCTTCTAGAGATTCAGCAGAGTAAGCCTTCAAATAAGTGGAATATGGATGAAGCTGGTCTTATTGAAGGCTAAGGGGACAACGACTTAGTCCTTGGAAGTGTTGAATCTAATTCAATTATAAGAAAAGACTCTGGGTCTCGCCTTTGGATTTCCTTTATTGAGTGCATCTCGGCCAGTGGCAACTCTATTCCTCCACTTCTCATTTTTGAAGGAAAATCAGTCCAACAACAGTGGTTTCCTCAACGAATGGACTTATATAAAGACTGGCTATTTACAGCAACGGACAACGCATGGACTGATTACTCAACGGGACTCGAATGGCTTCAAAAGCGTTCATTCCAAGGACTTAACCAACAGACTCAACAGAGAAGCGACTACTCCTCCTAGATGGTCACGGCAGTTATATTACCACTGAGTTTATATGGGAATGCTATCAGAATAACATACTGTTGTTATATGTGCCCCCTTATCCGTCCCACGTCCTTCCACCCCTAATCTAGGGTTCTTCTCATCACTCAAGCGGTCTTATCGAAAAAGACTTAATCAACTACATTAGTGGGAGGAACCAATAGCTGCTGGAAAGAGGGATTTCCTCGAAAACTAGCGTCTTTCGAGAATGGACGGTCTGACTAGTCAAAATATAAGATGTGGGTGGAAAGAGACTAGTCTTTGGCCCGTGGCACTACATAAGCCACTCTTAAGCCCTTTGCTATTAGAAAACAGCACCACAAAGACTCAAGAAAAGACTGAAAAGACCTTGGGGGAGTTGAAAAGGGCCCAATTTACACTCCTAAAGCTAATAGTTATGAACTAACGATCTGGTCAACGCTACGGAAATCTCGAGATCTAAGGGAATAAGTCGACTTATTCCATAAGAGCGGTCTGACTAATCCAACTATACGGAATTTCTTCAGAAAGGTAACAAAGGGCTTTAATGAGAAGGATCTATTATTATCACAAGCCCTAAAAAGAGTGGAAGTATTGTAGGCTAAAGTTACGGCTAGTTAGCCATTAGAACGGAGGAAGGGTAAGTTGAGTCCGAATTCCAAGTTTGCTATAATCGATGACATAATGCGCACCCAGGAGGAGGTTTCAGGGGCTGTAAATAGTGTTATTGAAGAGAGCGAAGCCGATAGTATAGTTGCTGAAGAGGATTGTATTACAGTGGCTTAATTGAATGAGTTATGTATTGTTGAAGTTAGGTGGTGAGAAAAGTGGTGACTAATTCAAGGGGTGCGATAACAAGGGGGGGGGGGTGCGAGAAGTGGGTGCGTCAACTCACTGTATTTCTACTCCACGACTTCAGGACTATAGCTTTATGGTTACAACAACCTCAACTTCTCCCTGGCCCTCACCTTTGTCCTTGACAACTTTAGGCTGGCCAATGACATAGGCCTTGTGGATCTGAGTGTCCTCGATTGTGGTGTTGAAAAGATCCATATCGAAGCTGCGCAGGAGCCGCGCAAAGGTAAGATAGATCTCGGCGTACGCTAGCCTGGAAGCGTGTGCCACGAGTGTCAACCACGTCGATGCCGCGGACTGGGAGAAGAATCTACAAAATGGAAACTGTCTTCTTACCCCATGCCAAGACACTGCCGACTGCCCTTGGTAAAGCTGGCCAGGTAGTTGTTGAGGGGGAATCGCCGCTCCGCGGCTTGCACCCAGCGGTCCGGATGAAAGCTAAAGGGGTCCGGGAAAATGTCCTCGTTGGTGTGGACAAAGTAGCTGATCTGGCTGACAGGAGTCTGCAAACCGTACTGATTAGAGGTGCATAGTTGAAGGAAGCAGGGACCGGGAGTAAACTCACGCCCGGCGGAATGGCGTACTCTTTGTACCGAAGCGTCTCCTCGGTAGCCACCCTTGGTAGACGAGTAACGGGGCCATAGGACAAGCGAAGGGACTCCTTTACTACCCCAGTCTTGGCGTTCATGTCAACAACGTGCGCGTACAAGAAACATGGTGAGGCATTAGACCCGGACTCACCAGATAGGGCAGGCCCTCGAGCGACTGTAGCGTCAACTCGTCGTCCGGAATATCCGCCACCGAGGCCAGGTCGTCGCGGGCTCTCGCCAACAGCGCTCTGTTCGCCAGGAGGTGGAACACGCCGACGGCCAGCGCGCGCGCTGAGTTCTCGGTGCCCGCGAAGAGAATGACCTGGCCCTCGTCGACGAGCCGGCCCATCTTACGCTCCGCGGGCGGAATGCGCGCGTCGCCCAGGGCTTCGATGATGACCGACTTGGAGGCGTGGGCGTCCGCGTTCTTTGCCTGGAGCATGCGCGTGATGGTCTTCTCGAAGCCACCGCGCAGCTCCAGCAGGTCGGCCACGGCTGGCTGGACGCGCCGGATCACGGACACGGGCAGCGCCTTGAATACGAGAGGCAGCCACGGCGCGAATCGCGTCCAGTGAAACATCTCCGAGATGCCCTTGAACCCCTCGCGGATGGGATCTTTGAGGTCGGGGATGCTGAGGTAGTCGTAGTGATAGCCGAAGAAGTGGTTAGTGATGATGTCGGCCGTCATAGCACAAAAGAGCTTGTCCAGGGAGACGGGCGTGCCGGCCTCGCGCGCCTGGTCGAGGCGGACCAGCATGGCAGTGATGCGCTCGTGGATCAGTGGCTCCATGGACACGATGGACCGCCGCGCAAAATAGGGATTCATGTAGCCGCGGCGCTGGCGGTGGAGGCCGTGGTCCACAGTGGCCGCCACCGAGGCCGGGACGGAAAATCCGGCCAGCGTGGACGAGTCCTTGTCGACTCGGCGGCTGCCGCCAGCGTAGATGGTGTTGTAGTACTCGGGGTCGTTGATGTGTATCTCGTTCGGGTTGATGCGGACGATAGGACCTGCCCACTGAGTAAGACGATGCACCGTCACCGTCCAGGGGCCGCCAAGGGGAAGAAATGGCTGCCAGAACTACCACCTTACCATAAATGTCATGCATCTTACGAATCTCCCAGAGATATGTGCCCCCTTTGACAACATCATACCAGAAGTCATAGAAGGACGTTGTGGCAGCTATGCGGGGGCCTGGGATCTTGCGCAGTGGATGGAAATACAAGTTGTAGAAGCACCGCACAATAAAGTAGAAGCCCCATAGCATGAGTACAGTCCACACGGGCGAATTGCCCACTGCCTCGCTCAGTGCTCGGCTCCGCGTGACTCCCAGCGACTTCACAGTGGCGTTAGGTGCCCATGCGTGGATGAGCTTCTCCATGACACACGGAGATGTAAAGCGGAAAGGGCCAATGGGACCCAAGAAAAGCGCAGGAGAGAAACAGCCCAAGTAGAGCAGCTGATGGGCTATACATGAAATTGAAGGACCTAACATTTTCCCAATATTATGTGCGAACATCTTGAGTCGTGTCTGGTGATAAGGACCAGTCCGTGCTACTTTACCTAGGTACAGCACGATTAGGCGCTCAAAAACCCCGCTTTTGCCATCGAGATGCATCCTAAACTTCTCTTTTGGCTTTGCTGTTGGGATGTATGACTGCTTGGTCAGTCTTTCTCAACACTGTATGTCAGACGCGCCTGTATCTAGGAACTCCGTGGCTAGATCAGGCCATATGAAGCACCGTTCACGATGTGGTGACGAGTCGTGGCGTTTCTGAGCCATATGATTCGCACCTCGTTCTCATTACTTTGCACGTCCCAGCTCGGATAGACCCCTGTCCAATAGATAGAGATATGTTTAAACTCAAGCACTGCGTCTGAGTCTATTCCTTTGGACTTTATTCCTTGAAGCTTGCTTTTGTCCAAGAAATCCTGACAGGGCTGCATGCAGTCTATTCCTTGTCGCAATGGAAATATGAATGTAGGATGCTGAGTATATGTGACATAAGACTATCCTAGTTGTAGAAAATCAAAAGTCTCTTAATTCTTCTAAGGCTGACGATTCTAGCAGCGGGCCCTTCGGGCCTTATATAATTAGCAAAGAAGCTAAGTGTTAGCTGTCACATGCCATCAACTGACGGCCTAGTCCACATTCAACACTAGTTTTGTCTCGTATCCTCCTGCTGCGCCCGAGGGTCCTATACCTAGGTACATAACATGGCAAGATGTGTTCGATGAGTTCGATGGATTGAGACATGTAGTCCGCCAACCTTTGTCTTGAAGGCATGCGGCACCTATGGCTGGCTGCTGACGGCATACAGCCCCTGGTTGCTGACGATATCGACTGGCTGCACAAGTCCTACAGCCACAGCCAACCTATTCAATAAAGAAAAGGACAGAGCAAAATCTGAGCTTTAAATAGAAGCCTTCCCACCTGATTACTTAGTATACCTTAGTATACGCAAATAGAAAACAAGGCAGCACATTTCCAATCTGGATCCAGATCAAGAAATCGTATCCCTTTGCGTCTAGTGTTTCTACTTTACTTACGACTTTGCAATGGCGCCTGCAAATACCCCAAAGACCATAGCAGGATAACCTGTGGGCTCTATTGGATTTGGCATGATGAGTGTGTCTAAGGTCCGCGAAGAGCGATATCCTTAGGTATTTTGCGTCTAACATGTTTCCAAGATCTTACCATATCCGGCAAATTCACACACGGGGAGGCCATCAAGCCCATGAAGGCCGCCCTAGAGAACGGTGCCAATTTCTGGAATGCGGTAACTGCCCAGGCACCTCTCCCAGGGCCGATTTCACATTTCACTTTGCCGCAGACACTGACCTCGTGTCATGTTCCCAGGGCACCTTTTACGGTCTCCCCAACGCCAACTCCCTCCACCTCCTCAAGTACTACTTCACCAAGTACCCCGAGGAGGCACCGCGCGTCGTGCTCAGCGTCAAGGGCGCCTACGACATTAGGCGCCAGGCGCCCGACTGCAGCCCCGAGGGCGTGCGTGCGGCCGTCGACGAGGCCCTGTGCGTTCTCGACGGCGCGAGTGCGCGCGCATCGATCTGGTGGTGCCCGTCGAGACCACGGTGTGCGCCCTGGTGCAGCTGATAGGCGATGGCAAGATCGGCTCATACGGGCTCAGCGAGGTCAGCCCTACACCATCCGCCGAGCCTGCACTGTGCCCCCGCCCCCCGCGGTTGAGGAAGAGCTGAACCTGTTCTCGCGCCACGTGCTCGACGCCGGCAGCGTGGCTGACACGTGCCGCGAGCTGGGCATCCCGCTGGTGGGCTACAGCCCGCTGGGAAGTGGCTGGTTGACGGGTCAGATCAAGACACTGGATGATCTGCCGGCCAACGATTTTCGCCGCCACTTCCCCCGCTTCCAGCCCGGCGCATTCGAGCGGAATGTTAAGCTGGCCGAGGTCGTCGAGACGATGGTTTAGGAAAAGGGCTGTACGAGTGCTCAGATTGCCATTGCCTGGTACGTGTTTATACATTTTTTAATTTTTGAACAGAAGTCCCGCAAACCTTATCGAACTAAAATTCTCAGAACTAACGCTGGACTGACAGGATGATGCGTCATGGCGTGCTCGCCATCCCTGGTGCGACCAAGGTGCCTCGAGTCGAGGAGAACTGTATCTTCGTGGAGCTGACCGATGCTGAAACGGCGGAACTTCAGGAGGCTGTGGACCACACGACAGTTGCGGGCGATCGATACCCGGAAGCGGCCCAGAAGCATTTGAACAAATAAAGGCTTGCAGGAGCGTAGCGGCTCCTCGCCATTAGAGCGTTTACACACTATTTATTTTCTTTTCCTACGGAATGAACTCTGCGTCTGTCCCAATCAATCAAAAATATTTCGTATCTGCTACCTAGTACTTATCGTAGTGCCAATTAGGGGTAATAGACAGGCTAGCAGTTCTAAGTTAGATGGGCGACTGCTTGGCTGTTGTTTAAATACCAAGTAACTAGCCTGCTGGCTTGCTTTTAGGCTATCTCCTCCCTAATGCATCAACACACACTACACTCGTGATGACCCCCTCTATCCCACTACACTTATCTAGGTAGCTTCTTCTCCCACCAAGCCTTTTGATCCACCAAGCATCGTATGTGACTAGGCATCTCCGGTAACCCTTCCATGCCTTTGAAATTATAAGACAAATTTGCTGTGCCTGTATGTACCGTAATAGCCGAGGTTTAAAGATCGCCAGGTGCCGTTATATCACTATATAGCCACTTTAAAATACGGCGATTTCTTTGCAGCCTCGACGATAATAGCGACGTAGAATCAATTTGACCCAGTTTAAGTACACAGCATATTAATCAAGAAAGAAAAACAGTACAACATGTTTATCGCAGGCAATACCTAGGTATTCACCCAGCTACGTCCGACACCTTTGTTGGTCTACAGCCTCATGCAATTTATCTTTTACTTTCCATGTAGAATATCACGGAGTCGCCGCCAATGTGACAAGGCCCAACGCAAAGTCTAGGCAGGGACTATTGATTGCAGGTGTCTGAGCAAATGAGCTGTTTCTCCGGTCTCATTGCAACCTGCTCCGTTTCGGTCAGCTATCGGTGCGAGGTCACTAAGAACGCCAACGAGATTCCTGTGAGAGATTGCGCATGTCAGACAATAGACTTGTGTAACGAGAACGTACTTATATCGCCGTAAGCGGGCTATTGGGTTCACGATCAATACGCGGGGCATTCTTGTCCAGGGTTGCATTCCCAATCGTAGTCTAGATTGTGGTGACACAGGGCGAGGAACTACGAAGCTGCGACGCATTACGAAGCCCGTTTTGGGCGGATCATGTCAGACATTGCCTCAAAGTGTAGCACTGGCGTGGAAGCAGCATTCAGCCGGATTTTGGCGCCGTATAGCTTCCATGAGATCCTGGAACCTTGGGAGAAGAAATCAGGAAACATAAAAAGAGGCATCAACGAGTTGATGCCTGTGTATCTCTCTCCGAGCCTTCCAGCAACTAATCAATAGGATTCGTAAAGCCGGAGGCCTACAATCTCTTGGAGGTCCGTAAACCCGCTCGAGGCGCCTGTAGGCCTTCAATGCGTTCCCAAAGCGACCCCACGGTCAATCTGTTCAGCTGAAAGGATCTCACCATACAAGATTTCGCTAGAAAAGTGCCTAAACGTTATTTATAGATCGTTTAGCGAAAATAAGTCCGAACTACCAGAAAGTGGCAGAGTTAAATCGGATTTGGATGGTGCTGCGAGGTGTCGTCCACTCACTCCAATCTTCGATATGGTTGTTGCGGGTGTCGTGAGATGTAAATTGTCTTATAAACGCCATTATCAGACTGTATCCCGATGGGGGCGATCTCAGGGCATCCAGGTTGGCGTGGAAAACAGGCAGACCGGCCTCTTGGACAAGGACGTTGAGACTATAAAGAAGGGAGAACGGTCCCTCTCGAATATGATAGGACATCCAGCCAGACAATACAATTGCAATGAAAAAGAGTCATTTCAACATGCGTTTTCCCAGTTCTCCGGCTTTGCCCACCTTTGCCTTGTGCACGGCAGCATGGCTGCGGCAGTGCAGTTCAGTTCTCTCTCTTTCACTGCCACAACCTACCACTGGTCCCCCCAGACGTTGATCTCCTTTGAAGGACCCCAGAGTTCTTCAACGCAACCGAGAGATGGGACATTTACATGCCCCCCACGTGCAGCGTGGCCATCTCTCCGGCCACTGAGGCGAGGTGGTGACGGCGGCAATTTGCCCAGCAAGCCACTCCTTTGGTCTTCAAACTAACAAAAAACCAGGTCAAAGCAGCCCAGCAGCACGGCCTGCACTTTCTCGCTACGGGAGGTCGTCATGGATATTCCAACACGCTGGGCCAGATGCAGGGCGGCGTGACCATCGACCTAAGCGAGCTTGACACCATCAGCATCGACAAGAAGACCGCTACTCTGACCGTCGGACCCGGCGTGCGCTTTGGGGAGATCTTTGACCCCGTGTACGATGCCTGCTTCTAGATTCGTGAGTCTCAAAATCCATCTCCGCACGTCCGAACTACACGCTAATACTTCTGGACAGAAACCGGAAACCGGAACGGCGACCTGCGTTGACATGGTGGGCGCGACACTCGGCGGCGGAATTGGTCGTCTGAATGGGCTGCAAGGCTTGATCCTGAATGCCCTCGTGTCGGCGCGGATTGTTATCGCAAACGGGACTTTGCTAGAAGTGTCGTAGACGCCGAATTCGGATCTTTTCTGGGCGGTCCGGGGCGCAGGACAGAACTTCGGCGTCATCACCTCGGCCACCTACCAGCTCCATTCGCTGTACGAGGGCGGTGTCTGGACGAGCGTGGACCTGGTGATCCCTCTTGAGAAGAACGTCTTACTTTGGGACTGTGACGAGCATGTTGCCGCTGCCCGCCGACCTGATTATTCAGACTCAGGTCATTTACAACACAACAACGAATCAGGTAAGCCAAGATTAACGTCGACACACTTCTCATGTTGAAAAAGCTTGGTAAGATCGCTGACGACTCTAATGAAAAACAGCACTTAATAATATAATAATATAATAATATGATAATATAATAATATAATAATATAATAATATAATAATATAATAATATAATAATATAATAAAAGAAAGAGCTCTAATAATTATAAAAGCGATTAAAATATCGAAAATCGAAAATAGCAAAATTCAAAACATATTTAATGTTTTATTTAAAAAAAGATTGTCTCCTTACTCGCATGGAAGCGATGGCCTATGGCGAGGCAGCTGTCTAAAGCTACTAGTACTATAGAATACAGGTACTTCCGCCCCTTAACAGACTAGTCCCCCTAGTCTAGAGATAATCTATATATCTGTTATGACCCAAAGGACCAACAGCAGGTCAAGGAACAGGCCAGCGGTCAGCTGCGCCCTCACAAGCCAGATAGCCACCATATCAGGCGGGGAATCTC
>JAGKQA010000332.1:0-22864 GCA_022609195.1 Plenodomus libanotidis
ATATAAATAATAATTAAAAGCCGTAAAGTTATTTAAAGTAAATTAAATACTTAAATTAATAATTAAAAAATTATAAAGGAAATATTATTTATATAATGTAGTTTATTAATACCCTGCGCATACCAGTACCCTGCGCACTTTCCCGCAACATAACTATCCATAACTCAAATAATTCAATAATACGCATTTAATTCAATTAAAACTACTTAGAACTATATACATCTAACATTTCTTCATCGACCTAATAGGTTTGTGCATTATAACTAGGATTGCCGCACTTGCTATACTTCCGGATAGTTGCTAGTCCCCTATTCTCACCACCACCATTTCTACCTCTACCGCGCTTTTCTTAGGCCTCCGCCTCCTTATCTGCCAGAATTTAACTCCCTTCCTCTTGGGTAAGTGTTCCTCCTTAGCGTAGACGAGTTTTTTTTGGCCCTTTAACGCTTGCTAAGTGTATTGTTGGCTGCTTAAAGGTTCCGGAGCTCCGCTGATATAAGAGTCATCTTATATGCTATTTCTAATATCCCCTTCGCCATCTGCTTAATTAATAAAAAAATTGGTATTAGCGAGCTTCCTTAATAATCGCCGATTATATTATTTACTAAAGTAGCTTGCGAAATAGCTTTAGTTGGGTTATATAGTATTTAAGTTACCTAAGGTGTAGCGGCGGCGGAAGGGGACCCAGAAGGCGTTAGCGTTCGTAACCTTACATCCAACTTAGAAATAATAGCTTCCGGGTTAAATAGGATAAGTCCAGCACCTCGAAAACCTCCATCCATATTTTCTTTATTAAAAGAAGCTTTATAGGCGGCGTAGAAGGCGAGAAAGAATTCGACCTTAGTAATATATATAATATGCGCCCGGATAAATGTCGATATTTCTCGACTATATACCTATTTCAACCCATTAAATAGCCCAATATCCAACGGCTGGGTAAGATGAGAGGAATGAGAAGGTAGATAAAGAGGAATAATGTTATGCAGCTTGTAGTATTCCTCGAATAGGGCCGATTAGTAACTCTCGTGCCCATCTAGGATTAATATCCGATATCCACCTTTCCTCCTCTCTTTTATATGCTTATCGAAATGTTGAAGCTATTCCAAACCTATTTCGTTATTAGTCTATCCATTAGAACTTGTTGTAATAGACCAGTCGTATGGGAGACCGCCCTCGGAGTACCAACTTGCAAGGTAGTATTGGCCCTGGATAACCAGAAATAGCGGCACATTAAACCCGTCGCTACTAATGCATGCAATCGCTATCGCCCATTCTCGATTCTCAGGCTAAATAAACTTGCTCTTTCCACATCGATCGATACGTATTACAACCATCTAGCTACAAATTATCCCCATTATAAAGCCCGTCTTATCGAAGTTGTAGATATTGCTATCCGTAACTCCGTACTTCTCTCGCATATTATAAAATAAGCGGAACTATTTGTGCAATTTGTCGGGATCTTCGAGTAAGGCTTATTGGAAGTTATAGGCACGAGAAAAACGCGTATGCAACTCTATTCATTGCTAAATAAAGCGGTAGGGCCACTGCTTGCCAATGCGTTGCGTGGTATGCGTTGCGAGGATATAATCCGCCATTTCTCGCATATTATCGATCCGGGGTGGAAACCCACGCGTATCTAGGTCCAAAATGTATTAAACAATTATATCCTCTTTAATCTCGGTCAATTTCTGGAGAGCGGGTCGACGGTCGGAGATGGGAGCTGCCCCCTTTATTCTGGTACGGAGAGTGGATTTGGGGATGTTGTAGATCTTCGCTGCGGCTCGGCGACTAAGTTTTTTGGATGTTCGGATTGCCTCAATAGCCAGGATAACTCGTGCTTCTTTAGTATGGACAAACATTATTGGTTGTGGAAAAATTGCGATGTAAAGGGTGGGTAATAGTGATATCGCGGGAAAGTGCACAGGGTACTGGTATGCGCAGGGTATTAATGAACTACGTTAATGCTAATTATATTCTTATAATATATAGCCTTTATATTATATTTAATATTAAATTAATTAAATTACTATATTAATTTTATTAACCGTAGGTATTCTTACCTTAATGTAATAATTATATTAAATACTTATAAGTATATAAAAAATATTAAAGGGTTTATATTACTAATAAGGTAGTAGAGGTAACGAATGCAATATCTAGAGCGTTCTTTTATATAGGTAATAATTAGAAGCCGTAAGGCTATTTAGGGTAGATTGAATACTTAGATTAATAACTAAAGAGCTATAAAGGAAATACTGTCGACATAGTGCTAGCCGGGTCCTTTTATCCTATGGCCTTTATACCGTCTTCAATGCTGGATTACTCTTATGCTATGCATCTTGGATTACCATAGTAATCCAAGTAATCCTTCCTATTCGACGCTCCGGGTAATCCCATACTGGATTACTGGTCTTAGTAAGGATGCCGAAGTAATTCATTACGTGCCTTCTGCTAAGTTATTCCTTTAATCTAATAAGGGGTTCTGACATAAGAGAATGTTCCGTTGGCGGGGTTGCCTAACCCTTGTTCCTGCTTTGGCCTAATTCCTAACCTATCCACTGTCTGGGTTATAATACTTAAATTAATTCCTAATCCTTATTAATTCATTATATAACTTCTTGCTAAGTTATCTCCTTATCTAATAAATAATTGTTTTTAAAGGGAATATTCTGCGGGGTTAGTTAACTCCTTAGTTTTTATATTAGCCTAATTTCCGACCCAACTATTATTTAGATTATAATACTTACCTTTAATTATAATATTATGTATTTCACTATTAATTATAACGAAGTATATAAGTTTAACTAATATTATATAAACCGATAATATAAAGGCAATAAATATAGCTGCAGTAATCGACGGGGCTTTAAAGGCAAATTATTATATAGGGGAGAATTTAGGGGCAAAGAACCTTTAAGTTAAGGATTATTAAGCAAAGAGCCGCTAAATAAAGAGTATAATAAAAGGCGATAAACCGGAAAAGGTAGAAACCGGTATAGAGATAAGGATTATTACTTAAATAGAAATTAAAACTTTTATTATTTTCCTAGATTTTAGCCTTGCGGCTATAAGCGGTCTTTTTAGGTTCTAAATCCCCGTAGAGAATATAGTATTAATAGTATATATAGGTTATCTCTAGACTGGGGAGACTAGTTTATTAAAGGGCGGAAATACTTATAGTTTACAGGATTAGAAGCTTTAGATAGCTGCTTTGCCACAGGCTTAACGGCCTTTATGTAAGTAAAGAAATAAGTAAAAAATAGAAATTAAATAAACTATTGCTTTATTTACAGTAAAGAGAAATATTAGTTAATTAATTATATATTCGAGGAGAGATATAGAGCCCGGATAAGCTGCTTAATAAACTACCCGGACTGTATTAATTGGGATTATATAGTTTACATAGCTAAATACGAATATAACGAGCTAGATAATTAATTTAAGTGAAATAACGATTAGATATAAGAGAAAAGCTTAGGATAATTAACGGATATTGCTTTTATATATAGATTAATAAGTGTAAATATTTATTATAGTACTTATAATATTACTTTAGCCTATTAATATTCACTATGTTTGACTTGCATTTATTAGGAATTTTGCGAGTCGTGGGGGTTGCGCATGAAATGTCTGGTCGAGTCGAACTAGCAGCGAAAAGGAGTTACCCGATCTTTCGTTGGTAAGTTTGAACTCCGTAGGGTAGAGCAGCGTCGATTCGTGGCCAGAATTCATAAACTATCATGCATACTGTGTGGGAGAGGTTTTTCTTATCAGACAAGTTAACAATCTTGGCAATGCAGGATGTCTGGGCGAGCCAAATTTGTCCCTTTGCGTGATCTTGTCGGTGAAAACATTAAACACGTAATACGCGTACAATGAAAATAACTCATTCGCAATCTGGCTCATTCTGGTAAGAAAAAAAGAAAAAAGGAGAGTAGCAGGGCAAGCCCTTATGTGCCGCAAGAGCGAGGGGCCAGTCTAGAGGCGATCGAAGCATAACGGTAAATCCAAACGTAAATCAACCATGCCATATTCATTTGAACCCTGATCCAAAGAACCAGCGCCGGGATCAAGGTTCTCGTTTTCTGACAGTAGGAATTGAATTATATCAACATGAATAGACTGGTACCTAGTTTCAAGTAATAAGACTTACTAGGTACTTCGTATCGAATCGCCCTCATATTGGGTGGGTATTCAGCGAGGTCTCTGGTCCAAGCTATCATCTGAGGTGCGAGTACGCCCCTCGAGCTCTCGATGAGAGCGATTGTGTCCCTCCCAAACTAATCTATCCAACTACTTACTCCAGTGCGGAATTTGTGGATTAGAATAGGCCAGTATTGGTTTAGTATAATAATTGATGGTTATGAAGTTGGTTTGACCTTCTTGTTCTCCTCCTCATCGTATGTAAGGACCTCTGTACTTGTAGTTGGCTGTCTCCAGAACATGATCTATTTGTGCGTTTCCATCTTCAAGACGGCTATCCTCTGTTTTCTGATTCCTTTCAGTGAAAACACAAAGCAATGCCGTCACAACTTTCCGCACCCGGACCTCCTTTTGACATTGTCTTCCAGCATACGTGGCCGTATTGGAAAGTTCTTGATGCCTGGGGCTGGGGCACCCCTGATGTGTAACACATGGCGATTATGGAGGAAAATGAATCCTCGTCTCAAATTTGGAAGATGTTCAGATGTTTCTGCTGCGGGATCTGCTATCTACAGAAATTGTGGATAAAACGCGATTGATTCAGAGGTCCTGGCCACAGGGCTCAGACGGGCCACCCACTGTTTATGCTGAGATAAAATCCTCTCATCAGAAACGTATCCAGTCCTGGATCAGCCCCAGAAACAGTACTCAAAAAGAACGTCAGAATGACGCTCATAGGGACACAAAATTTTAGCTCCTTAGCTGACAGTACGTATTTGAACACTATCTAAGTGCCAGACGTGATATATCAGCCGACTCATGAGAACACACTCCTGGAGCCAGAACTCCAGAATCAGACGACAAGATTCATGGATCTAACTTCAAGTGAAGACTCTCATGTCTCGTCCCTCCCCGCCACCGTCTCAGCCAGCACTCGCAAAGATGCACTCTGCATGATGTCAAACACGGAAACGCGGGCCTTGACCAGGCTTCCTCCCAACCAGTTACGCAACTCGACGGCGACGAGCGAGTCGACACCCCAGTGGGATGCCGGTAGGCTGACGTCGATGTCAGCCAGCTCCATGCCGAACATCTCGGCCAGCTTAGCGATTAGCACGGCGAGGAATAGCTCGTTACGCTGCCCACGGTCTGCCGAGGACGTCAAAGCTCGCAGCGCAGAGTCAAGATGAGAGTTGCCGTCCTTCTTGTCTGGTGAAGTGTCTGTCCTTTGGGTAGATGACTGGCGGCAGGCGAGACTGAGGGTGCTGAAGCGCTTGTCCCTCCGAACAGGCGCGCTGTCCGAGACTTGGTCGCGCCATGGGGCGTAGCAGGTGATGACCTGGCTCATGTCGGGATGCATATATGAGCTCTGGCTCTGATTGTTGTAGTACGAGAGCTGGTCCCGCACAACAACTTCCAACAAACATAGCAAACGCTCGATAGGGAGCGTCACTGTCCCGTTCCTCTCGACGCGCGCGCGCATTCCACTGTTCGGGTCTTTCTCGTCAGCCTCCGCCACAAAGCCAACGCCGCCCACAGCACCGAGATCCAGCGTCACCGCTGGCAAGCCCTGCGCGACGCGGTAGCGCGCAAGGGCGTCCTGGAATACACTGCCTGCCGCGTAGCTGCCCTGCGACGCCATGGGCCCGACGCCGCCGATCGAGCCCAGCATGACGAAGAAGCTAAGATTTGCAGGCAAGTGCTTGTGGAGGTTCATGCTGCCGGTCACTTTGGGCCCGAAGGACTGCGCCCATTGCTCATGTGTCATGCTTTCCAGCACCGCATCTTGCAGGTGCATGGCGGCTTGGATCACGCCGCGGATCGGGGGCAGGTTGGTGGTGCTGAGGAGCGAACGCAGCGCGTCCTCATCGGCGATGTCGCAGCTGCGAACGACAAGCGTGCAGCCATCGTATGCCTTGGAGCGCTCGAGTAGTGAGGCTGCGGTGGGGTTTTGGGCTGCGTTGCGAGAGACGACGAGGACGTTCTTGGCGCCCTTGGCCATCAGCCACATGCACACCACCTGGCCGATACCGCCCAAGCCGCCTACGACCATGTACGTGCCGTCGATGAATTCGGGGAGGCTGTCGAGCCTGAGCGGCTGGGCGTGTGGGACTACTTTGACCTGGTCGTCTAGCCGCGGGACGATCACCACTTTCCCCATCTGCGAGTCGCCGTTTTGCTGCATTGTCTCCATGGCACTCTCCATCTCGGAAAGGGGACTCACCATGATGGGATAGACGGGCTTGACGATGGAGCCAGTGCCAGAGCCATCGAGGAGGTGGACGCTGCTGGCCAGTGCTTCCTGGAAGAGGGCCGGTCTGTGAGCGCTGAACTGCAGTACATCGACGCTTGTTAGCGTGGTGGACCGAGCCAGCGGTGTCATGTCGATCCGCTTGGCCGATTCAATGTCCGCCTTGCCCATCTCGACAAACCGCCCAAACGGCGCCAAACACTGCCAGCTGGCCTCGAGCAGACGGCCGGCTAGCGAGTTCAACACCACGTCGACGCCACGCCCTTTTGTCCTGGCGCGGATCGCGGGGCCGAATGACGCGTCGCGACTGGAAAATACATGGTCTGCCTTTATGCTGTATCGTTCCCTCAGGAGCTGACGCTGCAACTCTGTACCGTCGTCGTACGTCACATACACATCCGCGCCGGCCTGTTGTGCCAGCATCACCGCCGCCTGGCCTACACAGCCCGCAGCAGCGTGCACGAGCACCGTCTCGCCGGCTTGAAGTCGTGCCGAGTGGAACAGCGCGAGGTGGGCCGTGGCGTAGGCGTATGGCAGCGAAGCGGCCTCCTCCCATGACAACATGCCGCCTTCATTGTTGGGGATCTGGACGACGTTTGTCCAGCGTGCGCGGACCCGGCTCGCGAAGCGCCCGTTGGCCAGGCCACAGACCCGGTCGCCTACCTTGAGCCCTCCTAAAAGCGTGGCATCCGCGCCCAGGCGTGTTACGATGCCACTGCACTCGTGCATTGGGCCATTGTCAGATTCTTGTGACGTGGGGTTGAGGCCGCTGGCGCTGACGTGGAGTCCGAAGGCTTTGGGCTCAATCTCAACCTCTAGGTCTGACAGGTCTGCTATACCCAGCTTCTCCACAAAGTGCAGGTCGCTCAACCGCGCATCGTCCACTTCCAGCACGCGCCCTGGCTGGTGGAAGAGCTGTAGCTCTGGTTTCGGCCGAGGGAGTTTCTCCAGCGAGGCCGTGTGGCGGACGACGTCGGGATAGATCCGGGGAACATGCAGGATCGAGTCCTTGCTGACAGCATACTCGGAATCGAACGCTGAATCCGTGGTGGTGGTAGTATCAATTCCGTGGTAGTCAAAGCTGGCGCGAAACACATGGGCAACATGGCGGATCGAGTCGACTGTCCAGGGGTCGGAGGGCGAGGGCGAGGGCGACAGGTCGAGTTGAACATACCGCCTGTCAAAGTACTCCTGCCGAGCTGCTCTCAATAGGCCTAGGCAGGGTGTGTAGGACGGGTCCTGGTGGCTGTCCACAGATCCACCGCAGCTGAGCCATAAGATGCCCTGACTACCAACGAGGAGGCTTCGTAGTTTCTCGAAGACGGTCTTGTTGTCAGCAGCGGATTGGGTCAGGGTTTTGTGCTTGTTGGTGGCTGCGTCTATGTCCTGCGTAAGGATATATACCGTGTCCTCGGCGACTTTGACCTGGTCGAAACTATTCGTGGATATGGCAACATCAGCAGCACCGTACACCGAGCGAATGGCCGTCTGCAGTGAATCCAGCCACTGCTTTGGCGGCGGCGACGCTTCGTCACTAATGATGCACACCGAAGGGGGATACCTGGCCTGGTCCTGTGGCAATGCCGCAGTGGACAAGATGACGGTGTACTGCTTGAACTCCTCACTGTCGTCCTGGCTCAAGTCGATGCCCGTAAATCCAGTCTCACTTAACACCCTATTCCACGTCTGCAGCCCCACATTAGGACTCAAAGCGCGCTCAGGCTCCTCACTCAGCCACCACCCGGGCAACGTCCCGAAGATGAGATGGATGTCGAACGAGTCCCGCGTGGCCTCGATCATAATGAGCTTGCCGCCGGGCTTGAGCAGCCTGCGTACATGGGTCATCGTGCGCCGGAGGCTCTTGGTTGCATGGAGAACCATCGATGCGACGATCAGGTCATAGCTGCCGTCGACGAACGACTGCGCGGTGGGATCGGCTTCGATGTCCAGTTTTTTGAAGGCCATGAGCCCGTTCTCGGCCCACGAGGAGAAGCGAGCCCGCGCTGCCTCGAAGAAGCCCGCTGACACGTCGGTGAAGTCGTAGTGCCCGAGCAGCGAAGAGCCCGACGAGTTCTCCCCCACGCCAAAGGCGTCCAACACCGTCTGCGTCGCACCACCCGTGCCGCCGCCGATCTCGAGGACGTTGGCGCCGGGGTTCCTGACGGCGTAGAGCCGCATGAGCCTCCCCAGATGCTGGTACGAGCGTTGTAACCGCGACAAATCACTGTAATACTGCCCCAGCAACTTGTCCTCCAGCATCAGCTCCAGTGGCGCGACCTCACTCCGCATAATCGCGGCCAGCTTGCGTCCAACGCGGCACGTCAGCCTTCCCGCCGTGCTCGCGGCCGCGACCTCCTCCACGACGCGTTGGCGCACACCCGGGCCAGCTTTGGCCCATCGCTGGTGCTGTGGGTTGCTTCTGATGGCTGCGGGGGAGATGGCGGATTGCATCCAGGCGAGGAACTTGCGGTAGTGCTCTTCTAGTGTGGAGCTGTCAGTAGAGGAAAGTTGTGATACGGCGTCGGCGATCATGTAATATGACGCGCGGGCTAGATTTTGCTCTGCGTCCATCTCGTCGGGGGCTAGACGTATTGTGGTCGACGCGGCGAAGGCACGGAGGGCTGTTGCGTCGTCTAGCATGTCTGGCTCCCAGCGGCTTGTGGAAGTCATTGGCTTTGATGCTTGGATCAGATCATCGAGAGTGTCGTCGCGTGGGACGGCTTTCCAGAAGAGACCGTCCATTTGAAGAGGCCAAGTTGACCAAGCGCTGCTGGTAGAAGAAGAAGAAGAACAGGAATCAATGCTTGCTCGACAGGTGGCCCCATTGCGATCCCAGCTATCAACGCTCGCGTGAACGAAGACCTTTTCGTTCCCTTGCTGTTGTCGTCCTGGCCTCTCGGACGGAACCAGCATAGAGCGGATGGACCGGGGCACCACCATCAGGGACTGGTCTCGCACCTCGGAGGGAAACCGAGCGAAGCTGGCCTGCACGAGGCAGTCCAGAAGCAGAGGATGGACCACGTACTTGCTACTGGCATCTATCATATCGCCCGAGATAGCCACTTCGGCGATGGCACTGTTTCCAGCGGTCTTGCAGGCGACTATGTTCTGGAACGCAGGGCCGTAGAAAGCCCCAATGGCCAACAGGTCGGTTAGAAGCAAAGCTGGGTCCACTTGCTTCCACTCTCCTTCTTCTTGGTCTTCTCCTTCGGCTGACGACTCCAAGAGGACGCCATTCCCATTCGTATCTGGGGTATCCGAGTCCGTCTGCATTTGCTCGGCCGAGACGAATCCGGTGCAGTTCCTAGTCCACTTCTTCCCAGCAGCATCGACCGACGAAAGCTCAAACTCGTACCAGCCTTTGCAATCCAGCTCCTTATCGCTGCAGGGTCGGAGCACGAACTGGACCTCGACCCCCTGGTTCACATCGTCCGGCACCGTCAGGGCCGCCAGAAAGTCCACGTCCCTCAGCCGGTAGGCCAGCTTGCTCTCTCCCAAAGGTTGTTTTCCATCTGTGACAACCAGACGCGCCGCCTCAATCGCCATAGCTACGTAGCCGGCACATGGGAAGACGACGGTATCCTCGACGCGGTGGTCAGCCAGCCACGGGATACTCGCCAGGCGGAGCACGTTGCGCCATGTGGGCGTCGCCCCATTGGACCCCGGGAGGATTGTGCCGAGGAGCTCGTGGCGGGGGAAGCGCCGGACGCGGTATTCGCTGTGGATTCGCGGCTCGAGCCAGTAACTGGTGGTGTGGTTCCACGGATAGGAGGGGAGGCCTTGGACCAAGCTTGGGCGCTCGTGTGCATCACTACCATCATCATGCTTCGATAGGAACGGCGAGTTGACGGCCTTGAGCGAGAGGGGGCTGTATCCCTTCAGCACGAGCTCCGAGGCAACCTGCTGCATGGTATCGACAGCGTTGACAGACCGTTTGAGGCAGGAGGTGTAGTGCATGCTTCGGCCTGCCAGAATCTGCTTGATGGGGCCTTGGAGGGTGCTATGCGGGCCGATTTCGATGATGAGGTCGATGTTGTTGTTGGCGGCGGCGGCAGCAGCTTCGCCAACAGCCGGCCCGTAACACATGCGCTCAAAAGCCTGGGAGAAGAGGACGGGACTGGTCAGGTTCCGGACCCAGTGGTCGGGATTTCGAAGCTGTGCTAGCGCGCAGAGAATGTCTCCCGTCACCGGAGAGGCGAAGCAGACCTCTGGCAGTGAGGACGAGGAGGCACCATCGAGATCTGAGAGCAATAGGTCTTGCAGAGCTTCTCGGTACGCCGACGCCACGGCCTGCATGTGATGGCTGTGGTACGCCAGGGGAACCTTCAGCCGGCGAGCCATGGCCCCGCTCTCCTCGATTCGCGCCGCCACGCGATCCAACGCAGCAACATCCCCCGAAAGAGTGACGCTGCGCGGACTGTTAATACAAGCAATCACCGCGACACCGTCCCCAACATCATCATCAAGATACGCTCGCGCCTCCTCAGGCCCCAAGCCAACGGCCAGCATGCCGCCCTCGGAGCTCATGTTACCCTCGTCGAGCATTTTCTTGGCGAGGGCGCCACGGTGGTAGGCGACGCCCAGGGCTTCGCGGAACGAAAGGACCTGCACCGCGTACGCGGATGCGATCTCGCCGCTCGAGTGGCTTGTGACGGCGCTGGGTTTGATGTTCCAGGCGCGGAGCAGGTCGACGAGGCATAGCTGGAGGGCTACTGTTGCGGGTTGTCCAAGGCCGGCTTCGTGGAGGCGGGTTGTGTGGTCGTCTCGTAGGAGCTCGTCTTGAATTCCAACAGCGTCAGTATCTTGATAGGTGTAGAGAAAGGAAGCGGAAGGAGACGGAGCTTACCTTTCAGAGACCAGCTTGCACCATGTTCCTTGAGAAGCCGAGTGGCATCGTCGATGGACTTTTCAAAAACGGGATAGGCTGCCACCAGCTCGCGACCCATGGCATGCCACTGTGCCCCCTGGCCGTTGAATACAAACCCAATCCTGGGCGTCTTGCTCTCGGCTCGCACAGGCTTGCGAGCGTCCAAGGCATCCGCCAGCTGCTGCACGCTTTGTGCCCCCACCGCCGTGGCCCAAGGGAACCGCGTGCGTCGTTCGGCCAAGGTGAATGCCAGGTCTGACGGCGCTGGCGATTCGTTGTTTCTAATGGCTTCACGGAGGTAAGCTGCCAGTCGCTTGTTCATGGCTCCTGCTGCGGATTCTGTTTTGGCACTTGTGATGAAGATGCGGCTTTGGCGCTGGCGTTGGCTCTGACTTTCGGTCTCAAAGGTGCCGTTTGAGCTTCTTTCAAAAAGGGGCTCGAGCTGGCATGGGCTTGGCTCCAGAATAACGTGGGCGTTGGTGCCCCCATATCCAAAGTTATTGATGGATGCACGCCGGGGTTTATTCGCAGGCCATGGCGTAAGGGCTGTCGGGACCTTGAGCTTCCATTTCTCGAGCGGAATCGCCGGGTTGGGCCGCACAAAGTTCATGTTGGGAGGTATCAGCCCATGTCGAAGCACATAGGCCGTCTTAATGACAGCAGCCAAACCGCTAACAGCCTCGGTATGTCCCACATTGGTCTTGACCGAGCCCACGAGCACATCATCCCCGGCCCCTCGATGCCTCCCGAACGTGCGAGCGAGGGTCTCGGCCTCGGCCGAGTCGCCGGCGAGGGTACCCGTCATGTGGGCCTCGACGTAGCCCACTTCCGACATGTCCAGCCCGGCGCGCTGGTAGCACTCCTCGATCAACGCCTGCTGGGCTTCTACCAACGGCGACGTGATGCTCGTGGCCGTGCCGCCGCCGTCTTGGTTTAGCCCTATCTGGCGCACCACGGCGTGCACAAAGTCGCCGTCGCGCAGGGCTGCGTCGAGAGGCTTCAGAATGAGTGCTGCGATGCCCTCGCCGCGGCCGTATCCTTGGGCTCGGTCGTCCCAAGCGTAGCAGCGGCCGTCGGCGCCGGTGAAGCTGGATGCGTTATTGGTATTGGTCTCCCAAGTCGTATCAAAAACAGTTGGGTGGGTTCAAACACGACTTACCCCTGTTTCGACATGGCAATGAACATATCCGGGTTCAACATGAGCGTAGCTCCGACGACGATCGCCTTGTCTGCCTCTCCAGCCCAGAGACTGTGGCAGGCTTGGTGCAGCGATACGAGACTTGCAGAGCAACCCGTGTCGACGGCCACGCTGGGGCCTCTCAAATCAAAAAAGTGCGAGATGCGGTTGGCGTACATTGCTGTCCCGTTTCCAGTGATGAACGACGGCGAGAGCGTATCAGTGTCGCGCAGCTGCATGGCGTAGTAGTCTTTGGTGAAGCAGCCGGCGTACACGGATGTCCTGGACTTGGCGAGGGATTCCAGGCGTAAACCAGCTGTTGAAGCACGTTGAGGCCTTTCTCTTTCTCTCGACGAGATTTAGGGTAAGGAGTTGCTTACCACCTTCGATAGCCTCGTAAGTTGACTCCAAAAGAAGCCGGATCTGGGGATCCATGGACTTGGCCACGTCGGTTGTGAGGTTGAAGAAGGCGGCATCAAACAGCGATATATCTTCTTGTATAAAGTAGCCGCCTCGGGTGTGCGTCTGCGGTCCTTGTAAGTCATTTTGGACTGCTGTTTTTCTATTGTGTTTTTCCTGTAGTGGACTTCCAAACGTACGCTTCCCGGCTTCTCCCTGTCCCCGTCGTAGTGGTGATCCAGATCGAATCGGCCTTGTGGTATGCCAGACCAGGCTTCGGTCCCGCTTGCGCAGAGATCCCAAAGACGGGACGGGCTGGTTGCTTCCCCGCCGAATCGACAGCTCATGCCGATGATGGCAATGGGCGACTGCTGGCGTTGCTGCTTCTGCGGTGAAGCCTGCGGCTGGCTACCATGGCCATGGCCTTGGACCTCTTGCCCCGTACTATCTGTTGCCATGGTAAAGATGAGTGCTCTGGTGCGAGAGAGGCTCTTGGTGTCTATGTTTTGTGATTATTGCTACCTGGTGGAACTGGCTACCGAAGATGGATGGCCTGCTTCATCTACTACTGATATAGAGCACCTTCGACACTGACTGGCATACACGTATCTACAGCATTATTACAGGATAGAATGATAAGGCTACGGGTGTTATCTTGAAGTTGCACAATATAGTACAGTATTCATCATTAGTTGTACAGTAAAGCCTAGTTAACCAAGTGCCAAGCCACTGTAAAGTCATTCAATCAACCAGGTGCCAAGTTTTGAATAAAACGGGGCATAAATGCTAACATATTTCGGCGTCCGGCTCAGGCCCGAAACCCGTCCATTTCTTTGTACCCTATTACTACAAGGCTTCGATACTAGACTTGTATCTATCCTGACTCAACGCTGAAGCTGACCGCAAATTGAATCCACAGAATTCCACCAAATAAGTTTTCACTGAGTACACTAAGTCTTCAGCATGACAGAAACAGTCAAAACGTGTCGTGATTATACTCAGGTCCGCCAATGTCAATTACCTGCCCAGGTCGACTTCAAGCCTACTAGGTGGCTCGTCTTGACACGGTCAACTTCCGGTTTCGGTCTGCTGCCTCGGGAATACCTTCAACTGTCAAATGGTCTAGTTTCTCTCCATTCTCGTCTCATTTCGGCAACATTACTGTTTTGATCAAGTCTCTGATCAGCAAAGCTCGCTAATCATGACACCAATGCTTAAACACATGCGGCTTGGGCCGCTGGATACGTTAGCTCCTCAAACCATTGTCTGCCTCGTGTACGTGCTGGCTCTCCAACCAGGCGTCACAAAACAGGCTGTTTTCGACATTCTCTCTGAGGGTCTGAGCAACGTGCTTGTACAACTACCCTGGCTCGGTGGTCACGTCTTCGCTCAGCCGCCAGACACCCCGGGCTGGCGGCCAGGACAGCTCGAGGTGCGCTATGAGGAACCTGAGACTGAGAGTGAGAGTGCAAGTCCCAGGAACAAGCCACACCAGCTTCGGTTCCACGACTTGGGGGAGGCCGGAAGCATGTGGACGGGCGGGACGTACGAAGACCTCAAGGACGACATCTTTCCCCTCCACGCCTTTGCCGAGCACCAGCAGCTATTCTGGGCGGAGCCCTACCCGCATATCTCCAAAGGCCCAGCCGTGCTTTCGGCACAAGCCAATTTCCTGCCCGCAGCATCTGGGTCGGCGGCTGCGTGCCTGCTGGCGGTGGGATTGCACCACTCGGTCTGTGATGGCTCTGCGATAAACGACATCGTGGCTCGCTGGGCTGAGGAGTGTCGCCTTCTCCATACCAAGAAGAGTGAACCCGCAATGCCCGCCTCTTCGCAACGACGAGACGAGGGCACTGCAAGCCGCGAGGTGATAGAGTCCATATGGGCGGCCGAGGGCACCGACAAGCCAGTCGACCAGTTCAACACCGACGCCTGGGAGTTCCTCGGCATTGACTACGAACAGGCATTCCTCAACATGAGCCCACCGGAAGAACCAGTGCACGAGTACAAGGCCTCGCGGCCCATGACGGCACATCTCTTCTACGTGTCTCCCAGCCACATTCAGGATCTGCGCCAGGCGTGTGTCATTACAGAAGCAGAAGGCCCTGCTGGATCGCCCAGTACCGCCAACGATGCCCTGATGGCTCTCCTTTGGCGCTGGCAGCTCCGTGTCCAGCACCGATACCAGCTTGCGCACACCAACAACAACCAACCCGTCGACACAAGAACCAAGACAGCCTATCTCGCCAGCCCCGTGGACTGCCGCTCCCACTTTTCTGCCAACCTCCCAACGCCGTACTTTGGCAACTTCATCGCGCCTATTCGGCACGCCGTGCCTCTGGCGCAAATCCTCGCACCCGCGAGCGAAAATGGCCTCGGCAGCGTCGCGCGCGCATACCGCGCAAAGGTCGACCGTCTCCTCACACCGGCCACCGTGCTCGACATGTACGGCATCGCGCGGGCCCTGCCGAGCCTCGACCGCCTCGTGCACTTGAATAACATTCCCTACGATCTCAACGCCGACGCAGGCATTGTTATCACATCAACGTTGCCGCTGTCGCTGTACACCGGTGGCATCTCGTTCGGCGACAGGCTTTTCGGGAACCAGGGCCGTCCTGTGGCTATGCGGCCACTGATCGACCACCTTGTTCGCGCCGCCCGCCTTACACTAGTGCTTCCGCAGACGAGCCATGGGGGTGTCGAAATGGTTGTTATTGCGCCGGCGGACGAGATGCCTTTACTACTTGATGACGAAGAGTTTGGAAGGTACGGCATTCTGCTTTCTTCGTTAATAGATTGAAAACAAGCATAAAGTAGAGACCCTAGTCACCGTAAACAGTTGAGTACTATACAACTAAGATCAGACTCCTACGCCTTTTTTTCGTCGATTAGATAGAGCATTTCGATTATCGTGGGAATTACGCAGTTTGTTGATAGGGGTCACAGTGCTAGCAAAGGTCGAGTATCTTGGTGATGATTGATTCATATTGGTTGCTTTTGGTGTGGTTGTTGTTGAGATGGTTTGGCTGGCCTACATAAATAATATCCTCTCACCACATCCTGCCTACGTGCGCGCATGAACGCGTCTGCCACCACCCTACATAAACTCAACCATATTTTTTACGAAAGATTTTTTCTTCATCACCAAACTTCTTCCAATTATTGTTCTTATCGTTATGAGGACTTGGGCTGACCCTGAGATACATGACTGTCTAATTCCACTGGTTATTTACAAAGGACTAAGTATACAGCAGCAATATGTTAGATGGAGGAAAAAATCGCTATCCACTAGCTTCGAAAGGCCTTCCTCCCTTAGACGGCACCAGAGGGTCCATTAGATTGGCGCCTTCTCGTAATTAATGGGCACCACTCGCACGCAACGCTTGATTTTATATGGGAATGCTTCTCGAATAAGGTGCATATCGTCTTTATGCCAGCCTATATATCACACATGCTGCAGCCACTCGACGTCGCTATCTTCGGCCTGCTAAAGATAGCCTTTACAAAGTGTTTCCATTGCCTTGGCCAACATGATTCGTCCTCCGTAATAGCGAAGAAATAATTTATCTACAGCTACCACAAAGCTCGAATAAAGGTCCTTACAACAGCAAATATTAAGTTTAACTAACAGGCGACAAGTCCCTAGCCAGTGTCAAAGCATAGGGTACTTAGAAGCCACTTTATCGACGATAACCGCCGGAAGGAAGCGACATGTATCAAAATCACGTGCCAGCAATCGCTTCAAGTGCCAAAACTACTCAGACCAGAACGGCGTTAGATTGAAAATGTCCTCACAAAAAGATCGAAAGCTAGAAGCCCAGATGAAAGCCAGCCAGACGGTCTGAAGGAAGAAGGTACAGCTTGATCCAAACGAGCTTTTCGCCGTATTGAGGCTATTCGGAGGACTCAAATTGAAGTCGGAAGGGTGCCAGAAGATAGCGACGGGTCAGAAGAGTCAAACACACCATCGGAAACGAGATCAACTATCGTGGTTGCAGCGTCGTCGGCGACGAGGCGAAAGGTGGCTGCTTGAGGGAGGATGGGCCGAATCAGTGGGCGGGCCGAATTTGGTGAGGGGACTTTAGATCTGACCTAGCAAGTCAGGAAAACCCTAAACCCGGCAGGGATGGATGTGGTAGTTCCTAGCCAACTCTTAACAAATACTATTATACAGACAACAACTACGAATATATTGAAATAAAACTAATACCTTTGAAACTATTCTATCAAATGAACTTGTGCTTTCTAGCTAATGCTGGCCTATGTACTCAGCCTGATAATTAGTGCTCTCAGCGGCTTATTTTCCTTGCCAAAGCAAGCCTCCAGGGTACTGATTTCTGCTAGAATCTGAACATTCAATTCCTCTAGAACTGATTCTGTCCACTTGAACCCGCCCGACACCTTGATTCGGTCGAGCACCAGTCCCTTCTGCTGATATGTCAGGTTTCCCTGTGTCCGTCGCGTTGAAAGTAGATTTTGCAGCAAAATACTTTCGGGTTCATTTTGAATAGCATAGATCAAGGGCAAGGAGTATTTGCCTTCGTCCAAATCCTCGCAAAAGCCTTTTTCATTTGTGTACTGGTTGAACCCACGAATACATTAGTAATTCACTGTCTTCGGATGAAGTTCATCAAATCTTTTGTTTGACTCACATCTTCGCTAACAAGATTCATATAGTCATCGCGAGTTTGAAAATATTGCCCCCAGAGTGTTATCATTTTATTCATGGAATCGTTGACACTGTCTGGTAGAGGTGTTCCTGTCGCTGTTGAGCAGAGGTAGTAGGCTAGTCTAAATAAAGTCCCAGTCTCTGTGGTCGTGATACAATCAGTACAAGTCAGTAGAAGACGACAATAGCAAGAAGGGTCTTACTTACTGTCGTTAATCATCTCATTGTAATCTTGAAAAGAGGGACAGACAGAATTCAAGGACCAGTTGAGTTCTGCGGACTGTCCTTTGAATAAGGTCATGACCATCTCTGTGTGAATGGTTCCTGAAGTCAGCCTAACATGCACCTCGGGTCTCAACGAGTGACACGATAAAGGGTACATCTCACTCATTGTTGTGTTGGACTGCTCGATATCCAAGAAGCTCTGCATCTTGGCAAGGGCTTTGACGATGCCATAGGCGGCCGTGTTCATGGCTTGTGCTGGTCCAAAAACCGTGTGCGTTGCCGGCTTGCCGCGTCGTAGTGGCGAGTTGTCCTGAAAGTCATCAATGCTGATAGGTAGTAATTAGTTTCTGTTTTATGTTTGAAAGACCCAAGTATTTTGGAGTGATGATGTACATGAGCGAGCAATTGTGCAATATGCTGATGACTTCTTTGATTTCGGTAAGTTTGTCCGATGGAACTTCAAGCCAGACGCTTAAGGTATCCATGAAAATGTCGCGTACGCCTTTGGATGGAAGACTGGACACATAGTTGTATGGAGCTTCAATGAGCTATTACGCGATACTCGTCAGTTACGACATGTGGTAGCTCTGGGCCATGTGTGACTCCCAACCTTCGTAGTGGCAAGAGACCAGGTTTCTTGTTGATGAATTTCATGTTTGGGTGCCGCACATGAGCAGGATTGAGATTCCAATATGTGAGTTCTTGTGGTTTCGGAACAGTCCGAAAGAGTTCGATCGTCTCGAGAGAGATCCGACGTGGCAGGCATAACATGGAGTAGCCAATAAAAGACAGTACAAAAAAGAAGGAGTTGGTAGTGGAAAACGGGCAAAAATCGCAGAAAAAAAGCTCTTGCAAATGCTGCACTATGAGTGGTCGATAAAAACATAGGTATATCACAACAAGACCATCAGTGGGATCGGAACAAACGAGTCTATGCGTGCTTGACTAGTCGCATGCTCTACTTTCGCAAGCTTATGAATCTCTCACTCCAAGAAACTGGGTAATAGGCGCCGACCATATTCAAGAATCTAAATGCATCTTGGCAGCCCGCTTCCGCGACTGCCCCGTTGACTTGTAAAACATTATGCTATCTGTGGCTATTGATCCACACGATTGTTGGAATTTCGATTGTAAGTTTCATGCTCCTAGGTTCACGGGGCTCGGAATTCCACCGCATTGAAAGGACTATGCGATAGTCCGCCCTGCCCGAGTAGCGGACCGAGCAGCGGAACGAATCTATGCGTTTTTTGACGACCAAGGATGCTGACTCCATGGTAGCCAAGGTCGCCTGACTCAATGACCGATGATTTGCCAGACCGCCTGGAGTTAGATTTCAAGGAGAGACATCTGAGCCCCTAGGGGGGTTAAGTGGTGAAGTGAAGTGTTTGGATGTGCCATATGAAATTCGGGGTACGAAGACTGCCTCGGCTGGTCGTTCTAGTACACTGCATACATATGTACACGGACCATAAGAGACCATACGGTTAAATACATATATGTTACGCACTGCGTGCATTCGGCCTGGCCGGCGAAGAAAGATACCCGTGATGTACCAGCCACAGCCTTGCAGATTGACTCATGTTTCGCTATCCCAAAGTTGGGGAGTTAAAGACGATGATTCTTGATACCATGCCATGTCAGTTGGTACCTAGGTATATCTAGCACCCAGTCGGTATTGCCAGATGAGTTGACTGTATCAATACACTGCAGATTAGATTTCTGACACAGCGTGATTTTAAATTACTTTAAACAGAAGCCGCCAAGAAAAGGTCGAGATGGGAAGCATAGAGCTTAGCGGCAATGGCGTTCCACCGGAGCCTCTTGCAGCAGCTGCACGATCACTCCTCGCTAGGTCATTCAGAACTTATGACAAAAAATATGGCCTCAGTACGACCAGCGTTCAGATTTACGACACCGCCTGGGTGGCCATGATCACCAAAAAAACACCAGATGGCCACAAACAATGGCTTTTCAGCGAGAGTTTTCATCATCTGCTGAGAACACAGGCGGCTGATGGAAGCTGGGGCATCCATCCTCATACGCAAACCGCAGGCGTGTTAGACACGGCCGCTGCGCTGTTGGCTCTACTCAAGCACAAAAAGGAGCCACTGCAGATCGATACTGCCTCGCCTGAAGAACTGACCAAGCGCATTGCGAGTGCCTCCCAGTCACTGCGGATTCAGCTGAGCACATGGGACGATGTCCTACAGGTCAACCACATCGGTGTCGAGATGATTGTGCCGGCCCTTCTCGCCTACCTAGTCGAGGAAGACCCGACGTTGACCTTCGACTTTCCCTGCAAAACACTGCTCGAGACTATGAACAAGGCCAAATTGTCCCTCTTCAAGCCAGAGTCGCTGTATACGTCGAAACCGTCGTCAGTGGTCCACTCGTTCGAGGCCTTCGTCGGCAAAATCGACTTCGATCGGATTTCTCATCACCTATACCGCGGCTCCATGATGGCATCGCCTTCGTCGACTGCGGCCTACTTGATATACGCGTCGCACTGGGACGACGAGGCCGAGGCATACCTGCGACATATCATCAAGGCTGGTGCTGGCCACGGCGACGGTGGGATTCCAGGCACGTTTCCGACGACGCATTTCGAGTACAGCTGGGTTAGTTAAAATGACACTTCGCCGATTCACTTGTTCTGGTTTGGGCAGGATCCACTGACAGCCCGGCGTACATAGCCCCTTGCAACACTCTTACGCAGCGGCTTTTCCAAGGCGGATCTTGAATGCGCAGAGCTGCAAGGCGCGGCGGACGTTCTTGAGAAGGCATTTGAAGAAGAAGGCGGCATTCTTGGTTTTGGTAAGGTTTAATTTTAGCGAGACGCATATAACGTGGGCTAACCGGGCATAATTTGAAGCTCCCCGTGCTCCAGACGTAGACGACACCGCGAAAGCGCTCTTGGCGCTGGACATGCTCGGTCGTCACGTCAGTCCGGACCGCATGATCAGAGTCTTCGAGAGGACCGATCACTTCACCACTTTTGGCTCGGAACGCGACCCGAGTTTCACATCAAACTGCCACGTTCTCATCGCTCTTCTGAACCAGCCAGACGTCACACTTTACTACCCACAGATCCTCAAGACAACCAAGTACATTTGCAAGCACTGGTGGACAAGTAACGGCCGTGTCAAAGACAAATGGGTGAGTCCAGTACCTCAGACCCCACTTCATGGTCCTGGCATCCGTTGTCAAAGTGAGACGCTGACTTTCGTTCACAGCACCTTAGCCACGTGTATCCGACCATGCTCATGGTCGAGGCATTCACAGCGCTTTTGGGGCTTCTAGACGGCGGCGCCATGCCGGAAATTGCCAGCCACGAACTCCAGTGGAGAATGTGTATTTGTCTCGTCCAAGCCTGCGTGCGCTTACTGCTGGACCAGCAAGAAGATGGCTCCTGGGGCGGCCAACCAGAGCAAAGCAGCTACGCCATCCTAGCACTCGCCGAAGCACGAAAAGTATTTTTGTTGGACGACTTGCGGCCACAGCTGCAGTCAGCCGTTGATCGCGGAGTCCACTTCCTGGAGACGCGCGGTGTGCAGGGTGCCGACCACAGCTGGACCTCCAAGACGGCCTACCGTGTTGCCTTTGTGGCAGAGGCCTACGAACTCGCAGCGCGCAACGTCCGAGACCCCATACACGCCACAGGCACGAATTTTGGCCACAGTATCGAGCTTCCCTTTTCCAACACCAAGCTGAACGGCTATGTGAGCTACACAAAACGAACGCCGCTATTCTCAGAGCTTCCCGAATGGCAGCTCCGCGCATCCTTGCTGGAGTCGAGCCTGTTCGTGCCTCTCCTCACGGCCCAACGGTCAGAGGTGTTTCCCAGAGACAAGTTCCAGATATCAAAGGAAAAATATCTCGATCTCATCCCTTTTAGCTGGGTCGGCCCTAACAACAGATGTCGCTATTTTCCATCAACCTCATGGCTCTATGACATGATGTTAATTTCCATGTTCAGCTTTCAAGTCGATGAGTTCATAGAAAGCGTTGCTGCGCCTGTCTTGGATGACGTCTCCAGCCTGCATGATATCATCGACAAGACCATTGACGGCAATGTAACTGGTAATGACTTCCGCGACCACACCGGCTTGCAGGGCGTGCCTGAACAAGTCAGCATCCCGCTTGCTCGCTTCGTGGCGTGGGTCCTCAACCACCAGCTGGTCCTGGCAAGCAGCTCCTGGGATCGCGACATGCTGTGCCGTGAGCTACGAGCTTATCTGCACGCACACGCCACTCAGATCGAAGAGAACTCGCGATTTGCGAAGCTGGACCCTGCCCAGAGCGGCGACGTCTACACCACAGTAGAGCGTACCTTCTTCGACTGGTTGCGTACCACAGGGACCGATGACGTGGCGGTCGTATTCCCCTTCGCCTTTGCGAGCTGTCTGCTTTCCGGATCGGCCCAGGGCGCCGGCGCAGAAGTCTTCCCAACGGTGACGGAGAAGTATTTGATCACAGCTGCCATCCGCCATCTCTCCACTAACTGCCGCCTGATCAACGACTGGGGCTCGGTGGCTCGCGACAATGCCGAGCGCAACGTCAACTCGATTCATTTCCCTGAGTTCCAGAACTGCTCAGTCGTCGCGCCGCCTGGGGACCAGTCCGTGATAAGCTCGCAGAAGGAGGTCCTGATGGGGCTGGCCCACTTTGAGGAGGACTGTCTAAACCAGTCGCTCCGTCTGCTCCAACAAGAGTCGTTGCGAACGCAAGCTGGCTTGGCAGCCGGAGATCTTCAAAAATATAAGATGAGCGTGGTCAATCTATACCGCGATGTTACGGATCTTTGGGGCCAATTGTACGTTTTAAAAGATTTGTCGAGCACAATGGGCAAATAACTTGTTGGCATAGCAACCTTAGAAGTACAAACTTGCTGTTTATTACAATAGCGTAATTTTCTCAGTTTTCATATAGACAATTTATATTACTACTATATGTGTGCCTTTTATTAAATGTCTTTATAAGATTTTAAAATTTAATAAGGAATAATTCAAGATATTTTAAAAGTATTTTAATGAAAGTTTAAAAAGAAATATATTAAACCTTATAAATTATTAGTAAGGTATTTAATTATTTTTATATTAAAGAAGAATAATAGGTTATAACTTTATATAAGCT
>JAGKQA010000333.1:3263-22507 GCA_022609195.1 Plenodomus libanotidis
GGGATGCGCAGAGCGGCGCCCACCTCTCGACGCTCGAGGGGCATAGCGGTGCTATCTACTCCATCGCCTTCTCGCCCGACGGCCGCCGCCTGGCTTCCGGGTCTCACGATACGACCATTAAGCTCTGGGATGCGCAGAGCGGCGCCCACCTCTCGACGCTCGAGGGGCATAGCGGTGCTATCTACTCCATCGCCTTCTCGCCCGACGGCCGCCGCCTGGCTTCCGGGTCTTATGATAAGACTATTAAGCTCTAGGATGCGCAGAGCGGTGCCCACCTCGCAACGCTCAACATCGGCATAACGAACAAACTAGTATTCGACTCTACCAGTTCATATCTTTACACAAACATAAGCAGTTTTCCCTTGGACGTCTCTACAACTACGACTTTGTCGAAGGCTATAGCTGCTCTTCAGCAGCCTGGGTTAAAAGGTTACGGTATTAGTGTCGATCAATACTGGATTACATAGGACGGCCGCAATATACTTTGGCTGCCGATAGATTTCCGGCCAAACGTTTCCGATATCTTCCAGCGGACTATTTTCTTAGGGTATTCGTTAGGTCGGGTCTGGAATATCAAATTCTCGGATCAACTTTATCCATTATCTTAATTACTCTATTATTTCATCTTATATTCTTTCTTTTATATTCTTTCTGATTTTTCTTAAGCGACGGTCTAAGGGGACAGGGGCTATTTATGTGTTTGTGTTCTTTATATGGAATATTCTAGAAATCCGAGAAAGTGCTAAGAAACAAGAATGGAGCACTGGTTCTGTTGGATAAAGCGACTCCCAAGTGCCCTAACCTTACAGTGGGCGGACAAAAATACCGAACTTTTCCAAATCCGATAATTCCGGCACACTAACCACACTACTTTTTTTTTTTTTTTTGGTTTCATTACTCGCATGGAGCCTTTCGGCTATGGCGAGGGCTATCTAGCCAGTTCCATCTCTGTCTACAGAAGTAACGCTTTCCTTAAAACAACCAGTCCCCCTGGCCTAGAAGCACCCTGCAACCCAAAACTATCGTATACACAAAAATCACAAATACAACAGCACTACCTAGCCACTCCATAAAGCCTCAGAAGAGACCTCACACAATTAGAGACCTCTTAAGTTGGCTTGCTTGAAGAAACTCAGACAACGCCTTTTTCCCAACCTTTGTACAAAAGAGAGCGGTTGCGTTAAAAGGCTGGACCTTCTTACGCAAGCACTCTGACCTAAGTTTTCGGTAAAGAGTACAATGCATAATGATATGCATGGAGGTCTGTAGAGCACCGCTCCCGCAAGGGCACAGTGCCGTATCAGACTTGCCAATCAGATATAAGTACCTTTTAAAAGGACCCACACCTGTTTTGAGCTGAATATAGATAGGCCAAGTGGATTGAAAATCAAAGTTGACCTTTGTATGAAACCGCAAGGAACAGCGGCTAATTTGGCGGTATAGCCTTCCTAGCCCGGTACGGTCTATTTCAGCCCAGGATTCCCACTGTTTCTTCCATAATTCCAGCGTAGTCGCCTTGGCTGTACGCTTGATATATGAGAAGGAAACCCAAACATCGCTAGGAGCCTTTGAAAGCGCCTTTTTTGCGAGTTTGTCGGCAAGTTCATTGCCAGGAATGTGTCACGACCACAGTTAATAAGCCATCCAACTGAGCTATATTCCTCAAAAGGGTACAAGATTCCAAGTCTTCCGGACTTGAATCTCATGGCTTATATTAGTAAGTGACCCCACCACCCCAATGTACCAACATGGGTGGGTCGTACGGGGTTCGTTCGTCACAGAATGTTGACATGGCTTGGGCACCACGAAATGCAGATCTTGCAGCCTTGTTTCGCCAGCTGTGCAGCCAGCGATCTTGCCTTGACCGCCAAGGGATTCCATCCATTCAGTCTTTGGATGGCTGCTTGGCTGTCAGAGAAAATGAATACTCTCTCTGTGTGGGGTTCCCCATCGATTGCAGCTTCCAGCGCCTGTTGAATAGCATACAGTTCGGCATCAGCTACTTCGACGTATGCGCCCAAGTTCCAGGTTCTGACTGCTTTAAGTCTTGTCTCGTGAACTTGAACTATTGCAGCAGAGTTCGTTTTGTCTTTTTGTCCTGGTGGTACCCCCTGAGAGCCGTCTGTGTAGAACACCGTAGTAGAGGTATAGTCCAACTCTTATACCAATGCCAAATGGGCTGTTTTGGCTTTCTTCTTATCGACTTTCGTTATAACCACCTCCGCTTGAATTGGTTCACTCCAAGGCGCTTCCCATTCTGCTGGCGGCGTCTCGATTGTCCAGACTGGAACCACTGTTCGTAAACGAGTAAGGATCTTTAGGAGAGTCGTGTTCGGCTCGAAATCATCGATTGTTTTGTTCTCCTCTCTCAGCACTTTGGAAAACTCTGTCTTAATAGGGTGGTTGTCCAAAAATTTGAGGGAACGTGCACCGTAGCAACGAAGGATGTATTCGAACCGAATTTCGGGTGGTAATATGCCAGACTCCACTTCTAGAGCCCTCGATGGGGACCTTGAAAAGGCTCCCAAGAGTCTTCTAGTAAAAAGGTTCTGGAGCCTCTGGAATTTTGCAGTCAAGGCCACTGTTTGGCCTAGACCCTTCCACCATACCGGTACACCATAGTCAGCTATAGTGGTGATGCACGCGAGGTAAAGAGTTCGAAATCCTTTAAAAGAGAGCCCCTTCCTAGCGTTCCTTAGGCGAGAGAGGCCTTGGAACACGGTCATGGCTGAATTCAAGCGTTTTTCAACGTGCGTGTTGAATCTCAACGCCGCATCAAACCAAACACCAAGGTATCTAACTACCTTTTTTGGCTCCACTCGCATGCCGTCTGGAAGGACTAGAATTCCGTTATCTGAGCTTGACTTGCGAGAAGTCATAAAGTGGATGAGCTCCGTCTTTGAAGGATTGAAGGGCATGCCTTTCTCCTTGGCTTGTGAAAAGAGGTCTTCAGTAATAGCCCGTAGCATCCTCGTATTCTTGGCGACGGAATTCGAGGCTACGGTAGCGCTATAGTCATCTACATATGATAGCTGCAAATAGCTTGAGCTAGAGAAGCCGTTTCGAAACTCGGCCCGAAAGTATAAATCTCTAAGAAAGATCTGGCTAAGTATAGGCGATAAAGGAGAGCCTTGCGGGCTTCCAGTAACGTCTCTAGCCTCAAGCAGAAGACCGTTAAAGTACAGCCTGATTTTGCGCTGTCTCAGAAAGCTAGCAACAAGTCGACGCAAAGAAAGTGGCATCTTTAATTCAAAGAGTGTTTTCAAGAGTACCGCCGGGGTGACTCTATCAAAACACCCTTGTAAATCCAAGAAAACCGAAGAGACTATCTTCTTTCCTTTACCCTTTTGCTTTTGGATGAAGTTCTGAAGCAATAGGGTAGCGTCGATAGAAGACCGCTGTTTTTGCGAGCCCATTTGTGAAGAGTGCAGTAGTGGCTCCCCAGTAGGTCCTGTCAGGCCCGAATTCGCTATATAAGAAAGTCTAGATGCTGTAAGCTTGTCCAGAATCTTTCCCATACAGCTAATAAGGGCTATCACCCTATAGGACCTGGGTTGCGAGTAGTCTTCCTTATCAGGCTTAGGCAGTATAATGCCTATAGACGTCTTCCAGATCTCGGGGTACAACCCTTTTGAAAACAAGGCAGAGTAAACTAAAAGGAAGACGCGAGGAATGGCTTGAAATGCCCTTCGGATGATGGGCCAAGAGAGTCTATCTTCCCCAGGGGCCGTATTTTGCGTCTTCTTAATAGCGTTCCCCAACTCTGTCATCGTCAGATCTGGCCAGGGCCACTTTTCCGGTGTTCTTGCAGCTAGTGATGTGGTAGCTGATCGAGTAAGCCTCGTTGCAGGAGGGTCCGGGTCTGGTTCTGGGTGTGGCACTAAGTACTGACCGAATGGCAAGCTGGCCTTTTCAGAATTGTCGAAGAGAGTCGAAAGGAAGGCATCCGCTTTTTCTGTAGCCAACTTGGCTACTTTTGCCTCGCCGTTCTCGTCTTTGTACGAAATATCCGGGGTTTTTGACTGATAGCCTCGTTTGTTCCGTATGTATCGGTAGGCCTTGTAGACATTAGGGGTAGTTTGTAGGAAATTTTCCCAGTGAGCCGTCCTTGCCTCCCTAACTGCCTTGAAGTACTTGTTCCGGCTGGACTTATAGGACGCCTCATCTACCAAATCCCTCGTCCTTCGAAATTGCCTCAAAGACTGTGCCATGTCTTGTCGAAGAGCTCTCAAATCTGCATTCCACCAGGGTTTCGAGCGTTCTGATACTTTCAAACGAGGAATACTGCTTACAGCAGCGTTCAATACTCCGTTTGCCAGCATCTCCGCAGCAGACTCTAGATCGTCAACAGATAAAGAGTCTTTTATGCCCTGGACCAAGGAGCGCTCTCGTTCCCTCAAATAGGTGTCAAAGACCTCCCACTCTGCTCGTTGAACGTTGAACGGCTGTAGAATGGTAGCCAGCGATGGCAAGTTGGAATTGACTGTCCCTCGAAAGCTGATAGCCTGATGATCTGACCCAGTAGCATCAATATAATTCCAGTCTGACCATTGGAAAGACCGAAATCCTTTTGTAAAGACTAAATCGATGACAGACGTTTCTTAAGACCGCAGAAACGTCCCTCCTTTCAAGCCGACAACCTCTAGATCTACTAGCAGGCTAAAGTAATGCCGTTAAAGCCAGTTGGCAAAAGACTCCGCAAGTTGACTGGGGCTGTACATAGCCCCATTCCAAAGAGGATGATGGAGATTGAAATCTCCCAGAAGCAATGCCGGGCCGTTGCTCATAGGTAGCTGAAAGAGTAGCCTTTGAATAGTGTATAGCCCGGCATCAAGACCTTATTAACGTTCATTATAAACGTGATAAATTGTAAAAGGTTCCCAGTCGATGTAGAAGTCGATGAGTTGCAAGTCCGGGTCTTGCACCGTGTCAAACCGAGGAGAGAATTGCAGCGACGACTGCTTCCTAACGTATGTCACTACTCTAGGCCTTGTAGCAGACGGGCTGATGGTAGGTAAGAGAAGGTAATACAAGGGATGCGTTAGTGTTTGAAAGCGGCCATTAACGTTGAAAACGTATGGCTCTTGGATGAAAACGAGTATAGTGCGGCTGTTGACTGCAGAGTCCAAAAGAGTGTGATGAGCCGTATCCCTTCTACCACAATTATGCTATAGGACAGATATTTGGGTAGACTTTAGCCGGGCTCGGCCAGTACTTCCCTCCGATCGTGAGGAATTAGGCATAAAGCGCTCGCCGGACCTCACACTCCTCACTGTTTGCCGTATGGTTGCCTTTGCAGTTCGCGCATTTTGCGGTCACATGATCACAAAGTGCACTGGAGTTGCAGGTAGGGCAACGATATGCTTTGGTAGGGTGGTTTTCCCCACAGAACCGACATTTGAGCCGGTTCTTACAGAGGCTAGGGTTGTGCGAATACCCTTGGCATCTGTAGCACTGTATAGTCTTCGAGAAAGCCCTAAAATTAGAGACGTTCACTCGGATACCTCCAACCCAGATACCCTTACGGCAGATCTTCCTTTCGGCCTCCGTCTTTACGAAAAAGCAAAGAGGTGCGCTATATACACCTTCCACCGGCTTCTTGAGCCAAAAGGGAGTTCCCATCACAGTCACTCCATGGAAAACTTTTAAATCTTCGACAAATCCGTCTGCTGCTGTGACTGGCATATATGCAACCGATTTCAGCCACTGTTCAGGTTTCTTTGCGGACTTCTTCTCAGCCTTTGGAGTAGAGTTGATTGCGCTGGCAATTGTCTGAGCATAGGTGGGCTTTCCTGTGTTTAAAGACTGTTCTTGGGGAGCAGTCTCCAACTCCGATCGTCCATTTCCTCCAGCATGCATAGACCTTCCTAGGCCCTCCTGCTGTAAGGCTGAACGTTTCTTTTCTTGCTGTAGTTCTTTCTCCAGGGTTTCGATCTTCTGAGAACAGTTTTTAAGGAGCTGTTCTCTCTCGGCGTCTCGCTGCAAGAGGTCTTGGATAAGCTTTGATAGCTCCTTGATCTCGTCCTTAAGTCCAGCAACTTCTTCTTGACTGTTGTCGTGTTGAATTACCCTGACCTTTGCGGTGGGCTTTTGAATGCGCCCCGATCGTCGAGATAAAGGGGCATCTCCACGGACTACAATCGAATTCCCTTCTCCTGGGGAGACGGCCATGTTCTGGGTTTGGCTTGGATTTGGTGAAGATAAACAGTGTTATGGTTATGGGGCGAAGCCCCCTCTGATGATAACAATCGCTAACAGTGGTTGGGAAGCCGGTGTTATTACAGGATACAGTACATGCATCAACAAAGGGCGCGCTGTCTAATGCTGACAGGGCTGCAGACACGTGGGCTTACTTCGAAACAAAGCATTTGGAAAAATCCATGAGATATGCCTGGAAAAAAGAGACTGTTTTCGCGCGGTGGCTTCCTCGAACAAAGCAAACTGTAATTTCTTTCTTCGATGCTTACGAGTCCGCTACAGAGCACATTACCAATGTGTTGTTAAGTCTAGATCCTCGCTGGCTCGGTGATCCGTTCTGGATTTATGCTCGGTTGGCAATGGAGGTCACGCGCCTTGAAGATGCTGCCGTCTGGGCTGTGCGCGACCGGGTCCGTGAGGAAGAAATTAGGCCTTTGCCTGAAGGCTGGTTGCGGCCGGACTACAGACGCCTACACGATATTTCCCGGCATGCTATTCACGTGTCCGAGACGCTTGACGTTGCGACAGAGACACTAGATGAGATCTTGGCGGGGCATGAGGCATTTATGGAGAGTGACCTGGACACCGACTCTGGCGCCTCGCGGGACATCCATTATTACCTGCGCTTTCTCCGGCGTACGATGGCCAGCTTGCGGCACCGATTAGGCTCGAACGAGGAGAGACTCTTGAACGAGATCCAGCTTGCATTCAACGTCGTTGCTTAGAACGACGCCAATATCTCTCTGCAGATTTCAGGCGCCGCGCAGTCAGACGGCGCCGCTACGAAGACAGTGGCTTTCGTTACGTTGGCCTTTCTGCCGCCGACCTTTGTCTCCGCCCTCTTTAGCATGTCTTTTTTCAACTTTAATGAGGATACTGGCTGGGAGGTGTCGCGCAAGATCTGGATCTATTGGGCGTTTGCAGTGCCGATTACGATGTTTTCGTATTTAATATGGTACTGCTGGCAGAGGGTTTGTTATACTGCTTCACCCGCGAAGAAGCTAGATTGCTATGCTGGCAGACTATCCAACCTACCTGGGACAACCGTATAGCTTCGAAAAAGGCATTTGTGGTTATGAGTTGTATAAGATGGGGGTCTTTTCTTCGAGTCCACTTTCAACTTTCCTCGCGTCGTATAGGAGAGGCGACGGCGATATCCTGGAGAAACAGAGCCGCACAATGTTATCCTAGAGACGTATCTAGTATGTATACAACAGTGTTTCATTGGGCCATCCAATATTTTGCTCACGTGCGAGATCCCTCTCATAATATTGATTTCCTTCTCCCAATTTCTCCTGTGGTATTCCCTATGTACCGGCTGCTTGAAGGCAAATTCCTCACCAGTACTGACGTTCCAGTGACGACTTACAACTCCGAAGCCACCCTTGCCAACCTAACCCAGCGGGAGGAGGATTGGTTGTCTGACGGGGGTATGAGCCCTACATTACGCTCGGTATCGGGACCGCTCTGGAGGCCCAGTCCGCAGTAACATTCTGTGTGTGCGTGCTCCCAAGCGTGCACAACGGTGTTCTGAGCTGCAGGGTAGATTGAGACTTCGCAAAGATGATGAGACACTTCACTGCGGATTTGGCTTGGCGGTGAGTTCTGATCCACTGAGACGCGTAGTGCACAGCCGCTTCTAAGGGCCAGAACTTAAAAGCGCCCGACGACATGCTGTCTGGCAGCGCCTCAACGGCTTCTACCGGTATCCAATTTTCCTTCAATCCTCCTCCGTCATAACACAACTCTCGTTAGACAGACCATCTGCGCTCGTAACATCGACTCTTACCTTACACTAACTATGGACGACGATGACCTGGGTATCTTCCGGCCTGAGCATCCCGACTACTTCGCCTAGCACTCGGACCATCTCTGGGAGGCCGGGAAATTCGGCCTGGACCTCGACGATGTCTTCACCACTCTCCCCAAACAATCCAACCTAATGGCTATCCCAATCCTTGACCGCGAATCCTTCCGCCTAGAAATACAATATGCCTCGTCTCGCGCCCATGACTGCGCCGAATTCCACAAGCTGCTCCACGGCCAATTATAAGACAGGCGGAAAGAACAAACCAAGATGATGATGCGCGCCCTCTCACGTCTCGTCCACGATCCGGAGCAGATCGAGCTGCCCAACCGGGGGAATCGACATTGGGGCTACGCCATGCACATTGCCCGCTCCAAGTCCTTCGACGCCATTGTCCGCTTCCTCGCCGGCTTCCTCCGCGACGAGGACCCGGCGAACGCCATCGCCGGCACTTTGGCCGCCGCCGGCGGGCAGGACGACCACTTGATGCACCATCGACCGGACGCAGCAGCATCATCCCCCGTTCCACAGAGCAGCGAGAACGCTGCTCTTGGCGGCGGCCCGCCCCCGAGATATTTTCCCGGCCATCGTCCAGTGCCTCGACCGCGGCCAAGAGCCAGAAATCAAGCACAGCTAGCAGTCCGCGGACGCGGAAGAGGTCACTCACGACAGCAACCGCTAACGACGACTAAGATGAAGATGGAGCGCGACCGACGAAGAAGACACGATTTGCTGATAACATGGTCGAGCCGAGGGCAGCATCGTCATCGCGTAAGCCAAGATCGACCCCAGCCAGACGAGTTCACAAAGGCCAGTTAACATCAATACCCCAGCCTTCCCGATTGACTGCACTGCCTACTGCGATGACTCATTCCACCCCAGTAGGATCACGCCCTAGTGCCGATGAAGCTAGTAACAACGATCCGACCGAACAATGCGGCAGCGTGGGCACGCCTCCGCAAATATATTTGGTAAGCAGCGGGCAGCAAATAGAGTCTGGGGGGACAAATACGGAAGAAAAAGACGAAGGAAAGGATATTGCAAGAGCCACACACGACAAGGGGCCGGCTGCGACTGGACTTGAGACTCGTCAAAGCAGCTACCGTCCAAGGCCGCACAGGGGCAAACCAGTATCAGCCAATCCACACACCAAGCATACCAGCAAATTACAGAAGTCCACCACATCACAACCTCACCGGAGAGCGACAAGCACGACAACAGGTCAGGGCTTTCGTAGCAGAGTGCCGGTACATCAGCCTCGCTCCTCTGAACGGCTTACACGGCGGAGAAGGCAGGGGGGTGGGTCCTTCCATGAACTTGATTCACACAGCAAGGCGCGTTTGGTGTTGGCATGACCTTAGTTGCGTAAGCGAGTGTCTGATACCACGTGTCAGCGTCCCCCCCCCAAATACATCGCTTTTGGGACATACCCGTCAACCTGGCAGGGCCGGGGGCAGCGGGCAGTTCTCGCGCGGTGCGATGGGTGAGAGTTCGACTTCGGTGCTGTGACAGCATTCCTCCCAGCATAGTCGTTAATCTGACAGGGTCGGAGGCAGCGACGTAGCCTGGGTGGAATCGATATAGAAGGAAAGTTTGCGTAGGCATGGTCGCTATCCTGGCAGGGCTGGGTGCAGCGGCGTAGCTTGCCTGACTTTACCTACTTACACTAGGACGAGCTCTACGGATTTATGTAGCGGTTGATGTCTGTGAAATCAGGCAACTCTGTATACGTCTACTTTGAAAGCTGGAATCCTTAGCCCGATGGAAACCAGGTGATGATGATGATGATGATCGAGGTTGGGCAATATGCTGGGGTGATCCGGAGGAACAGCAAACTGATGAGAAGTCAGGATGGTATCATAAAGTGGACTGATTTGCTTTAAACACTCTGTAGATGGCGGTGTGGACGGCTACGACACTGATCGTAGTCGCGGTCGCTCGCCATCAGACTCCGGCTCTGACGGTTCGTCAAACCTCTCACGGTCATTCACGACGGATGATTCAGACCGGAGCAGTGTCTTAGATGGGCCCGAGCCTGGTACGACTCCTGGCAGCGCTTCTGCTGGGGAATTTCATAGAGGTGGGCAATGACGCAAATCCCCCTCGGTGGGCAAATTGAGGGAGCAACACGAGATCGTACGATGAGGTTTGGCGGCTAGGGCGTCCGGTACGAGAAGCGTTCTTGGGAGGCATCCTTGGGTGGTCTTATGAGAGACTTTAGAACTGTTATGATCGTAGGAAGAGACCAGGCAGGGGTCTAGCAAGAGTATAGTGGAGGTGATTCAGAGTGAGGGCAATAAGTATATTCAACGTAGTTCACAGAACTAAAGTCTGAGGAGAGAAGAACCAAGTCTTTCCCCTAGGTTGTGATGACAAGAGGCTTCCTTATAGCCCTCGTCATCAGGCAAGAACCCTATCATCATGTGACGGTTCTAACAAAGAACATGTCATATGCTGAATAGTTGCCTTGATTTCTGAGTAGAATTTCCCTGACGGGAAGATTTTCCACTTGTGTATCTGTGAGAGCCACTGCATCCGCGTGCCACAAATATCACATTCCTCAGGCCTGATCCCTACCACGCTATGAAGCCGATCCTTGTGAGCGGCCCGAGTACCGATGAGATCCCTGTCTGATGGTGGTTGCCGTATCCAGCTGTGGAGATGAGGGAGATCTCGGCTTGTGATGGTGACGGTGGGGAAGGAGGAGAAAGGGGAGGAAGTGGTGGGTTGGTAGGTCATTGCGAGACGGATTATGGGGATTTGGGCGAAACTGTGATGATTGTTGCGGATCGGGTTCGGGTGACTATTACCTGCTCATTTAATCTAGTTTGGTGGCCGACCACCGCATGAGTACCTTACTTAACATGTGTGTTAGGGAGCGCTAATCCGGCTGTGTAGTCAGTACTGCGGCGAAAAGGTACTTACTTGAGTAGGTAGTAAGCTTCAATTAATGTCTATGTCAGGAGCAGGAAGACATGTGAGCTATCGCCGACTGTATATAAGGCATATCTGCAGAAAATGATTGGGGATATTAGTGGTTGCCCAACATTTTTCATTGTTACCACAGAGCATCAAAGCGCGGAACTTGACTGGACCTGCATGCACAAAATAGCGCTCGTTCTCGGTTGGCCTGCACAAGATAATAATCACAGCCTCATCAAGTGCTCCGGACGTCGTGCCCGGCAGCCCATTCACTTCAAAGATATCGCCGGCACGTGTCCGGCAGTGTTACAAGCAAGTCTGCAAAGACTTAACTACTCATCTAATCTAGCGTGGTGGCCGACCGCCGCGCGAGTGCCCTGTGTGCTATGAAGCGCTAATCTGGCTGTGTAGGCCGTTGTACCCGTAAGGGCTGCCTGATGCGCCTTGCGCCCTCCAGCCAGCGCCGCGCACAAACTGCCCATGGTGCGTGCCGCGGCGTCATTTCATATAGCTTGGAGTATGCGCTTAGAATATGCACGGCGCTCCGGCGCAACATTAGGACATAACATTTTTTTGGTAGGCGGCGGTGAGCTCGATATTAACATTGGTTGATCGCAAGCAGGTAAGAAAACTGACGAAAAACAACTTCGTTAACCTTAAGTTTATTAGTGCGGAAACAGTTAGTTATTAAAAAGTGAAGTTGGTAGGCGCGCCGATTGGCAATGCATGCCCCTGGTATACAAGGTGGTTGGTACGGCTGCGTACTATTGTGCAAAGCGCAGACCGATCAGAATTCCAGGGGCTTACCGCTGTGCACAGCCTAGGCATTATTCAAAAGCCGGTCTGCAGAGTGTCCCTAGTAGATAAGGTGGCTGGCGCAGCTGCGGTGGAGTTCTAAGGCCTTACCGCTGTGCACTGCGCAGGCATTCCTGAAGCCGGTCTGCAGAATGCCCCTGGTATCTCCACAGATAAGGTGCAACCCTAAGAATTGGGCAAGCGCTAACCACGCGGTCGCGGTACCGCGCTGCGCGATGCAAGAACGAGCGCATACGCGTATCTCGCCCCCAGGTTTGGCGAAGATCTGTTGGTGAGTGCGCTCTCATTCCTAATCGCTTATGCGCCATAATCTGCCTGGAGGCGCCGCAATATGTAGTCGACTTCGGGGCTGTGCGTCCAATAAAGGCGTACGCTGGCGGGGTTCTGCGCAAATGACCCCTGCGCGAACTTTAGGGCCAGAAATCTCTGGCCGCCTGCTGCGCCGCTGGGGGTGGGGGAATATGTGATCCCTTGTCTCGTTGTTGTGATTGCGAATTTTCTCCGAGGTTGCCTGGGGTGTATGTGTAGCAGATGGAAATAGAATCTGATGGTGTTAGAAACGGTAACTTGCATTACAGTCGGAGGTCATAACGGTGGTGCGTTTCCATTTGCCTTCTGTCGTACTCCGTACCAGGTAATTCTGGTGAAGGGCTGCGGAAGTAAGGAGCAAAGGAAGGCGAGAGTTGGTACCCAGTTACTCAGTGGAGTAGAGGTCTCAAGGGTAAGGGTTAGGGTAAGCTAGCACCCTATGAAGACATATCTACCTTAATTATAGAATTGGGCTCTCCCAATTTCCAATAAATTCTTCAGGGCTTCCACTATGCAGCAACTCAAATAACCGTTCAAAAAGAAATTATCCAGTCTTGAGCCTTGGATTCTCATATTGAATGCATTGGCACCTGTGTGTAAAGGTGTTCACGTATGAGCAAGGAATATCCCTGTCTAACTTTGAGCGCCAAGGGGTCCGAAATTGATAGCCTTTGCTACCAGAACAAGTCTCATCAACGCTTCAATATTTGCACTCTTAGGCGCAGTATGCAGGCTGACTGGTCGACAAGGCTTGTCATTTTCAAGCTGACTTTAACACAGCCACAGCTGCGGCAAAGTCTTTATTTCTCGAAGGTCAACGGAAAACAACGGACGTCTTGTCTAGATTGCATGTACGCCAAGGCATTGATCTTCATCTCGGTCAGGCATGAGTTTCCCAACTTTAGGCGTTGCTGGATTTGAAGAACGTAGCTCATCTTTGCTTGACAATGTCCGGCCCGGATTATACGGAGCTCTTCACAGGGCGCCCAGAGCCAGAGCATGGGGGCTCGCTCGACTACTCGCCAGCGCCAGTCTTGCTATTGACCGTCACGCACAATGAGGTAGCTTCTATGTTGTACTCCCTCGAGCGACATCGTTCTGACGACTACCGAGACTGCAAAAGAGTCTTCCATTGATCAAACTATCGTCAATCCGCAGGAAGTCTTGTATATTGTGGAGAAGCTCACGGTGCGGCATATTCGGCTCACTTGTACGCCTAACACTGACATGAAATAGCACGACCTTCCAGCAGCAGATATGCATCAGGCCATCTTTGTGTAGGCAACACTCGTGAGACCGTGCGCTCCCAGACCAGAAATGCTTGAGGCTGACTGGGTGGTGTTGCCGAAGACTCGGCCCACACGAGAGCGCCGCCTCGTTTGAGTGTGACGAGGACTTCCCTCGTTCTGAACAGGACCTGAAGGAAATCATTGGGGAACCACGCATCCCCTTCAGCCGGGAGACTTTCAAGTCACTCATGGAACTACTTGCGCTACCAAAAGCTACGCCATGGGCCCTCGCCACGGGGAGCTCCCATGTCAAGGAGTACAGCCACTATGGCTCGTCCAGCTCTGGTCCCAGACGTGAGCACGCCAGTCCGGCACACGGAAGGGCGGCGGATGGCAGCCGTGTTTCCCACAACACAGGCTATACCCTTCGAATACCCACAAGAGGCGTGATACCCCTGAACATCGGGCTCTCCATTGCCCATAATCCCACAACTCGAACCACCAACACCCTCCTCGTGGGCGCCTCCATCGCACAGTCTCGCTACCTTGGCCATCAGTTGATCCGACTCGCCAGTATAGCACACCATCCCTTCCTCCTTCCCGCACTACTCTGCGGACACCACGAGTTCCTACTCCGCGTTGAGACTGCCCGACTCTGGAATAGACTCGTAGCCGTGGAGACCGCCAGCGGCCGTGGCGACGTGGTGTCTCCTGCGCTGTTGAGCCAGCGGCGGCCCGAGACGAATGAGGCGGCCCATGCGGACTTGACACGCGCCGCGCTGGGGGTTGCGCAGTTGAGTAGCTCCTGGGAAAGCGGGGTGGAGAATTTGATGGTGATGTTGAGTTTGATGAAGAAAAGCATTACCAGGTTGAATGTGCTAAGTGAACCGACGGAGAGTATGAGGGACACGTCCGCCCTGCTGGAGGAGGTGCTGGACTTGACTAGCCAGAAGGCGAGTGTGACATTGTGGGATTTACAGATGATTCAAAAGAGAGTCTCGGCACAGATGAACGCCGTGAGCACCACCCTTGCCTCCTACCTGAATACTCATATTTGTGAGCGCGGACCGTAAAGTGAGCTGACATTATACAGATCTACAACTACACTGCACAACGCATAGCCACCGCCGCGATGCGAGATAGCTCGGCCATGAAGGCCGTCGCCGTGCTGACCATGTTCTTCCTTCCTGCAACTTTCATGGCGGTAAGTACTCGTCAAAGTCTCCGAATGCCATATAACCAACTAACATGGCACACATAGAGTCTCTTCGCAATGCCCCTCCTAGACTTCTCTGCCGCCCCCGGCGCGCCCGTCGTCCAGCCACGCTTCTGGATCTACTGGGTCTGTACCATCCCCGTGACGGTCGCAGTGGGACTAATTTACTTCGGGTACCTCTGGTGCCAAGACAAGGCGAAACGAGAAAGCAGCGACGGCACACGAAATCCACTGGACCCCCAAGCTCGGCCTGATAAATCCCACCTTGCGAACACAACAGGCAGCGAGGCTTCGAGCGTGGTAGAGGTTGCTGACACGCGTCCTTCCTGGACAGTCGGTCGACTAGCCAGGCTCGCAAGGTCTGATACCCTCGAGCTCCCCGTCGCTCATACACCCCCCGGAAACACACCAAAGACGAAGTTCCGAACGTCACATTCCTCGCGAGAGAATTTCGAGTTCCCGACCATGGATCCCGCGCAACGCGTTGGGAACACCGCGGATGTCAGCGTCAGACGTTCCAGCACCTGGGCACGTCCCGTTACTCACACAGCTCGTTCTCATCGCTCGCCCTCCCGGCGTCGCCATATGGAAGTGACTCAGCTCAGGACCAGTGCCTTTCAAGACGACCGCTTTGAGCCCTCGTACAGGGACGACTCGTTCTTTGCAACTAGCGAGCAGTTCGTGCCAGCGCCCAGACTTGCCATTCTAGAAGTCCCCTCCGCCCGCAGGGCCCCGGATGTTGGGCGAGATGCCGTTCCACAGCTTGAGATTACGGGAATTGGAGGCACGACCCATCAGGATGGTGAGATTAGCGCACAGCGAGGCCGATACAGTGATCCGCGATTCGAGGAGACGGAGAGGGAGGAGCCGCCGGGTCCTGCGGAACGGCTTGATGACGAACTCAGCGCACAGTGGAGGCGGCGACCGAGACGCACATCCGTGCTCTGAGTAGAGGAGAAGGTCTCGCAGGAAGGTGCTTGGCGGTTTGAGAGGGTTGAGCTCACGAGTTGAAGCGTAGGCACAGGTGTCAGTGAAGCATGCAGTCCACGGAATGAATAAAAAAATCCGGAGGAGAACTTAAATCCATTGATTACCATTTCACTTAGGCAGGGCGTTGTTGCAAGTTGCGACAATGACCCGTGGTGATGAGACTGTCGGATCAGTGTTTGGTGTCCACATTATGAGAAGAAGGAAAAAATAAGGGTAGGGACCTAAATAGGACTCTGAAGCAGGACAGTAGGTTTGCTTTAGATTCCTAAAGGTTGCAACGCCAATTCCTGAGTAATGTTAATTCGCATAAGGGTATTCAGAAAGATAACAAGTTGACTATCACAACCCAAACATCAATGCCATGGTTCTTGGATCACAGCTTTGATCTTTAGTCACTAGTGAACGATTTTTGGTGCTAATACAGGATTCTCCAAGCGAATCGTGCTCGTGTGAATTGTGTTAGGTGCTGAGCCCAGTCAAGATCGAACCTGTTGGCTCCCTGAAGTTGCTCGACGTGTTCGTGTATGGTGTCCTGGCTATGATGCCGTGCCAAGAGGACAGTGATTGGGCTGCTACGGCCTAGCTAAAGTCTAAATTGGATGTTTCGCCCTGAAGAGAAGAGTGTACCGGATCCAAACCTTACTATGATTGTAATTAGTGCTGACTGTTGCAAATGATATAGGTGCTACTGTGGAGCTCATCTTATCTTGATTTTGCATCCTTTGACACAGAATTAACTTTTTGTGCGGAAAGAAACAAGCAGTTGCTTAACATGAATGAAATTGTCTGATGGCTTCACACCTTCCAGCAATCAATCTTACCGAAATCCTACCACCATGGCAAATTTTCATTGAGATCTTCGCAGGATGCAGACACGAGTGTGGGGCCTCGGTCAGCGAGCTTTTTTTTGTTATGTCCGCCCCCTTTACCACGTTCTTGCACTTTTCTCTTCCACAAACCATGCCGCAATAAGAAATACAACCTCATCGCCAAATCCCCTCTCGCAAGCTTCTCAATTTGGGCTTACCACACCGCGGCCGCAAGGAATAGTGGGGATCATGACGTCTTCAAAGCTCCCCGGCCTCTTGCGCCTGCCCACCTCCCTCCGCCGCCGCATCTACGATCTCGTCGGCATCAGCGGCAGACCTGAGACGAGCGCCTTGAAAGAGCACTCATACTCGCCTCCTGATCGTGTCCTGGACCTTAATCGAAACCGTCTTGATCAGCAGGATGTGCCACCCCTCGGATTTTATGGACTGCTTCTTGCGTGCCGGAAAATACACGACGAGGCTTTACTGCTCATGTACTCAACCAATTTCTTCGTTGTTCGTTACGACCGCAGTGACCAACGAACTCAGGGCCCTGGACGCTCTCTCAGGCTGTTCAGTCTGGCCTATCTCCTACCGTCTTCCATACGGGCGCTGCGTCACCTGAAAATCATCCTCGCAGAGGCATCATGCCACCATGAGGACGTAATAAACTGCTGCGCAAACCCGGACGGCTGCTATGACCCCAAGATACCCGGTTGTTCCAACGAACACCATGACCATGGCGTTTTGCTTGACGCAGGGCAAGGTACCGATCGTCTGCTCGCTGAGTGGGACGCTGCGACGACGCGCCTCGCGTCTTTCGTAGCTGCAGGGACGCTCAGTCTGGCGGTAATCTGCGACGTCCACCCGACAGATGCAGGCGTGCAGATCGCTCGCGCAGCAGCCTCTTCTCTCCTCCGCCTCCCGAGACTCAAGGAATGCCACCTGCGCCTGTCTCCGGCTCCGCATCCGTGCCTCCAACAGCTAGCTCACAACACCGTCTTGCAGGCACGGAGCGTTATCGTCCACCCTTTCCCACCAGAATCACCCTCACCCTCTCGCCTCCTCGCACTCCCCCGCGAGCTTCGCCTCCGCATCCTCTCTTACACAGATCTAGTCACCCCATGGCGTGAGGTCTGTTGGAGCCGCCAGCACCGCCGCTTTGTCCTCGGCTACACCGACTGCGATAACAGCGGGTCGCTCAGCGACCTCTGCCGCCCCTCCCGCTATCACGGGTGTCAGTTTCTCCAGTGCTGGATCGGCGATCCGCAGCCTCGTTTTCCAGGATGTTTCTGTCGTGCGTTGCACAGCGCGTCCTCATCGCCGTCGTCGTGCCAGTGCTGGACTACGCGCGGAGCCCAGGCCCCGTTTCTCGTCTGCCGCTTGCTTCATGAGGACGCGCAGCGCGTGTTCTTCTGGGAAAATCGGTTCGTGGTTCATGATGCATTCGCCAAGCCATCCAACCGGATCAACTTCGAGAGTCTCATCCGACTAGATGAAGGCCTGGGCAATAGCCCACAGCCAGACATGGAGGCAGCCGAAATGCGCTATCCGTTTGCTCGCCTCGGCGCAAGTATCTTCCTCACAGACGTTGTCCCCGCTGCGTGTCTCGGCTACCTGCGTTCTTTAAAACTGGTGTTCCCGCCCTATGAGCCCGAAGTGTGGCCTGATGACAATCACCCGGCCATGAAAGACTGGGAGAATACACTCGTGTGGGCCACCAGTAGCGACGGCAGCGACCACCACCAGCTGAACTTGCCGGGCATGACGCTTCGGGTGGCTATGCCGCAAGTGGGTATTGGTGAATACGGACAGCCGTTTCCCGCGTCCTGGGAGCGTTTAACGGAGGAAGAAAGCCAAACGATCATCACAAGTTATTGGTGTATTTTCCAGTCTCTTGCCCTTCATCTTGGTGAAGATCTTCGAAGGTTCCATGCACAAGTGGACCGGCCTGCAAACTTAGCACACGAGCTTTTAGATGGTAATGGGGTCTACTCCCACCAAGAAACGAATGAAGAATTGCAGGTGAGTGCTGAGAAATTGGTATTGGGCGAGCGTTACGAGTTTATTCATGATTTATACGAGGAGCCTGGGCCGAACATACGGTAGCAATAAGAACCACTTGGTAGATGATGGTGGATGATTACTGCATTTATGACGGTGATAGATATTTGAGATTGCATTACATTGCATTACTTACCCTCGACATTGAGAGCTAAATAACAGCTTACTTATTTACTCTATCGTAATTTATGCATGCTCAAAATTCTCGGCGTTCATTTGAAGCCCTTGCGACAACTTCTGTTCTCACAATTTGCTGGTCATTTCGTGCCGTTGCAAAGTTCAATATGCTATTTCAACTTCAAGTCGGCTTTCGCCCGACAATAGTCCATCTCGTAAACGCACACCAAGCACCGGCGTGAGACTTAACCGCAACTTTCGGCAGCAGCTCCCGAATACTCTGGGCCAGATCTGATCGGCCACCTTTCCTTGCAAGCATCTTATGAATCATGAGGTTACATTCGTCAGAGTTCTAAATATATTTTGTAGTATACTAACGGAACTTTTTCGTATTATATTTTTGATAAAGTATATTTCGCAATATTCAATTAATATAATTTCTTCTTTTCCATGAATTATTGTATTATTTTTAATTTATTTTGTAATATATTTCTCGATTTTATATATTAAAATCAATCTAAAATATAACTTAAATTAAAAAGCTTTTAGTTATTGACTTATATTAATGTTTGTTTTTGTGAGAGTAATGGTTAGGTCTAGATTCGCTACGATTCCAGTTTAAACCTTTTGTTGATATAAAAGACTTTTGGCCTATATATATTTAGCTGAATGTTATGACCCAAAAGGACCAACAGCAGGTCCAGGAACAGGCCAGCGGTCAGCTGCGCCATCAGAAGCCTGATATCCAACACATCAAGCGGGGAACC
>JAGKQA010000334.1:0-22385 GCA_022609195.1 Plenodomus libanotidis
CCATGGGATCAACAATAAATTCCCATGCTGTTTTTCTAACCAACTAAACCCGCATTGTGCACTTGGGTAAACTTATTTATTAAAATATTAACAAAAGAGTTACTATATTTACAATTAATAATAATATTATAAAATAGCTTTCGCGATAATTCTTAATATAGCAGCTTATATATAAGCAGGGCGTTAGCCGTATCGTATATATTGGGATTATGCCTAGCACGGTGATTAAGTAATATATACTCTTTTATACCGTAGTATATATTGCGCATTCCGTACTACGGAAAAATCTTTTTATAAATAGTTTTAATAATTATAAAACTTTAATAACTTATTTTTATTTTATGAGAATTAATCTTTATATTAAATAAACTCAAAATAACAACGCTAGTTAATTGTCGGCCCTGTTGTACCTAAGTTTCCTATGTGTAACCTTACATAAATACTGTTTTTGTTAACAATAAGTGAGAATGCTACCTAGGAGGTGTTCTTGCAGGCTACCGTGCTGCTGTGCTTAGTGCTAATGTTTGCAGTGGCTTAGTCAGCCACGGCCGACGACAAGTGGCCAGTCCATCTTTATAAAGTTGTTAGGTGGCTACATTCAACCTCATTCACAAGTCACCATCAACAACAACCCCTTAGAAATTACCTCCTCAACATATTTTCGCCCTACACGGCTCGAAAGACCTGCTAGCAAACCAATCATACCAATCATTGGCTATTTTTCACATCTCGCCGAGCTTATCCGTTTTAGGAGTTGTTGTTAGTGCTGAGGAAGGGCTACGTTTAATCCGATAGCAAGCCCCAATATTCCCCGAAGACATGGCGATCCAAGACGCACTACAGCTCAAGGAAGAAGGGAACAAACTATTCACCAAGGGGCATTATGCGGCAGCAGAGGGTCTCTACTCCCAAGCGTACGTATGAGCACGACAGCTCGTCCCTTCCTTCCGCCGTGGTTGCGCTTATGCTTGTGTATGCTGATGGCGAGCACTTATAGCATCATTGCCGATCCTAAAGACCCCGTGCTCTACACAAATCGAGCCATGGCAAGATGCAAGCTTCACCGCTGGGAGGATGCTATGGCCGACTGTCAGACCTCTCTGAACCTTGCTCCTGACCATATGAAGGCCGTTTTCTACAAGGCTGAGGCCCAGCTTGCACTCAAGGACTACGACAACGCTCTCAATAGTGCTCACCATGCCTATGAACTATACTCGCATTCGGAACACGGTATGAAGTCTCTCACCAGTGTGACACAACTGGTTCTGCGGTGCAAGAAAGCGCGCTGGGATGACATGGAGCGCCGTCGTCTGCGTGACAGATCCGATCTAGAGAGGGAACTCGTCGACATGATGGAGCGCGAGCGCGATGCCGCGATGGCGTTGGTCACAGACCCCATGGACGTCCAGGACGTCCAGCATGACTGGGACAGAAAGCTTGGAACCCTGAAGGAAACCTTCACACTGGCACGCGGCGAGGCCGGCAAGCGGCGCGAGGTACCCGACTGGGCCATTGACGACATCACATTTGGCATCATGGTCGATCCGGTCATGACCAAAACCGGCAAATCGTACGAAAGGGCGTCTCTACTCGAGCATCTCAGGAGGAACAAGACCGATCCCGTTACGCGCGAACCGCTCGACGCCTCGGATCTACGTCCTAACCTCGATCTCAGGGAAGCCTGCGCCGAATTCCTTGAGAAGAATGGCTGGGCTGTGGATTGGTGAGAGGCCGACCATGACTCCGCCCCCTCAAGCTTAGGTCACGGCCCTCCTTATGGGTCTAGTCGCCGGTCAGCCCAACGGCAATTTGCGAACTACTCTATCTTGCAGATCGCACCTCGTCTGTTTTGCAGAACCTGGCGATGCATGAAGCGCAGAATTATCGCCACTTTGAAGGCTCCAGATTAACCAAAGAAAGCGTTACATCCCATAATGGCACGCATAACATGCAGATTTTGGAAGCTGCACTCTTTTTTACCTCAAAAAGGGAAATGCGGATACCCCCCTGATTTGAAAGCGATGGTGTTAGTCAGCACGGCGTTTGGCTGTATTTGACAGCGTTTGGATTTGCATTCTTTTCGGAAAGCTCATTATGGCTGAGCCTCAGAAATCTGCTGCCCTTCTTGCACTCACTCGTCGCCCTAGATGACCTCGGCTCCAGATACTGACTGCCCTATCCTACGTGGAATTTCGTACTACAGCTGTACCAAAACCCAGCAGAGACTTGACGTACGCTTTGTTCCAGCAAGCTGTTTTCCTTGTCAACGTCGAATGCCAGTGTGTTTGCCAAGGCGTAAATATGGCGCAACATCACCTGTCATCGGCCCTGTATCGCGCAACTACATTGCGGCGAACAAGCAACGCCTGATGCTCGCGAGGTTGTGCCAAGCTGCACGTGTTCCAATTTAAACATCACCAATAGTCTCAAAAGTTATCCCGTGATAGTCTTGACCAGCTCAACGTTGCTATCGTCTATTTTCGCATTTATTACTACACAGAACAGTACAGTCCTCTTCATGACCATAATGCTTACAAGGAAATCAAGATGCGGAACACTGAACTACTTTGTCGCATACTTGCGCAACGGTTTTTGAACAATTTCGATACATCAAGCAGCTCAAAATATATTGAACAGCGGCTCGATCATGTAAACAATGGACATGTTCCGAGATGACACCAATCGAGTGATCGTCGACCGCACCGCAGCAACCACGTAAGGCTCTTACGCACACTAGCATGACTGCCTGTAACATGGTTCCAAACTTCCAACTCCTCAGATGCTACGAAATGGTCATGAATGGCATAGGCAAGCAGTACAGTCTCAGTCTGCCTCCTAAGACGGCCCTTCGGCCCGGCAATAACTCGACTAGGTGCAATGACGAGACTGCCATGTGGTTTTTGGGTAGGTAGGTAGCTTTGTTGGTGAAAGAGAGATATTTCACTTTGCCAGTGTTGCTGATGGTTGGACGATCTCCCGGACTCTGGATGACACAGGAAAACACCTCAACTGGCCGAGCTTTACCTGCTGTGAGGAAAAACACTCTGGAAACTTCGACTTTCCAAAGATCTGAAGTATATACCACGCTATTACTCCTCCTCAGGCTCACCTAAGGGCAAGCTTCGCAAATGACGCATCCCTTGGGCTGGTCGCTAGAGCTCCACTTCACCGCTATTATCAGGACAGACCAGTGTGCGAAAACTGGAAATTCCAAGGCTTCATCTAGATGTAACCGTCGCATGGTGTATTCTCTTTGACAATGTATACACATTCGAAACAGATCGACAGTTGATAGGCCTTGACAACTGTATTTCGGCTGGCCAAGACCATACCCGAGAACACACTTTTTGCCTTTGAATCGCGTCTTGTATTGCAATCTGGATATGGTCGATTATAATATTCTGGTGGATAGCGGCGGCGTCGGTAGCCTTGGCTAGAGGCTGATGTGTAAAGGGTCATGCACGCACCGTACTCAAGCCTTACCAATGTACCCCCATGCGACCATGCACTCAAATATGACACTACACTTGCGCGAGTCGAGCTTTGTAAGCTCCTTAACCTGCTTCTTTTTCAGAGACCCATTGGCCTTGCAGGCCTCTCGTATGACCTCGGCCTTCATCATCAAGTACGATTTTGGTCTCATCCGGCAAACTTCGCATAACCTAACCTCCTCGGGCGTCAAGAGATGTAAGTCAGGCGGATTGTCTTGGCTCAGAGACAGAGGATTGACGCCTGAAATGGGCTGTGGCGTGTGTTTGGGTGGTTTTTGGTCGGTGCCATTGACCACGATGGCGCCGTTCGTGCCAGGGACGCCATTGACGCCATTTGCGTGGTCTTCATTGGCCAGCTTTCCGTCTCCATTCAGCAAGCTGTTCGGTTTTCTGTGTGCGAGTCGAATTGGCAGCTCTGGCGCCACCAGAAGCGCAGCCCCACTGGGCGGCTCGGGTGGAGGCTGCTGTTTGCCTCGCTGTTGGACAGCCAGACGCTCCCTGTCCATTGAGCCCATAGGTATCGACTTTTGCATCCGCTGCGTCTTGTCGTGTTCGTATTTCTCCCCGCTTCGAAGATCGCCAATTCCGTTGTTCCTCCACTCTTGCAGTTGTGTAATGGCCTGACGCATGTTCAATTCATCAATGAGCCCCTGGTTGAATTCTTCGAAGTCGTTGTGGTTCATGATACGTGCGAAGGGTTTCGCTTTGGTCAGTATGTCTCGTTCTTCTTTGGAACGTTTCTTGTCCAGCTTTGAGTTTTCCCTATAGTCCAGCAGGTTGTGTTCGAAGATGATCTTTTTGCGCTCGACACGCTGCGTTAGCCTTGCGTTGTATATGTGCATGACTGTCAGCTTCAATTCCATCTCGGGCTCGAGCTGGCCGGTGACGGGATTGATGCCATCGCCAGGCTCGAATTGCATGAGTTGCACGGCCTCTTCTGCTTCGTTGGCGTATTCAGTCTCGAACTCGAGTCGGCCCGGCATGTAGCCTTGGACTTCGTGGCAACTAGGGACACTAGCCGTTGGCTTAGTCTTGGGCGGCGGTGGCGGGGCGTTCTTGATGCTCTCCTTGCGCTCTTCAATCCTCCGCTTTTTACGGGATTGAAACTCCTCGCGCGAGGTAGCCATGGCCAGTGAAGTATCCTGTGGACTGCATCTTTCCGGAAGTGGGAACTTTGATGAGTTCAGGTAAACCTTTTCGTAGTGTTCGCGAACTTCATCCTTGGAGCGATAGCCTCCAATGTGGTCGGCGATGTCGGCCCAAGAGCCAATGCCGTAGGACTCGCAGCCCTCGAGCAGGAGAAGTTCTTCATCGGCGCCCCAATCCTCGTCATATATAGGGAATGAGTTCTGTTCTATTACTCGATAGGCATGTGTGGAGGCCTTGTGGTTGCTGCTTTGTTCGCCTTTCGCAAAACATTGTACGCATAGATCATATTCGGTGCAGTCGGGATGGGCGCAACGTATCCGCACCTGGCAGGTGATGTCAGCGGGTTTAGGTAGATGAAGGAGAGGTGTTCGTCAAAGTGAGGATGGGAGGCTAGAGGCTGTTTGCGACGGCCGACTGCCAAGCGCAAGGACACAGAGTGAAGGGGCCAGGTTTTGTGTGATTGGGGCAGCAATGAGGGATGATTTGGTGGGGCGGTGCGCGGCGAGGCTCACAGTTGAGGTGATATCGACGGAGCACACGTCGCATATGTATTTGACGCCTCCCTCGCTCCCTCGGCCCCCTGTCTTCTTCCGAATGACTCCCATGGTGACCAATTATGCAAGATAGTTGAGGCGGTTGATGCGCGACTTGACCAGACCGACAACAACTTGCGACTGCTGAGTTGGGGGCTGGCTAGGTAGAGCGGCGCAGCTGCCACTACCGAGGGTCAAGCCTAGTCAATCGCGTGATCGCAGACTGCGAAACGATGATACTCGGTTGCGACGCGTAGGCTGGAAGGCTACGGATGAAGACTGCTGTGTAGGCTGATGGGAACGGGGTGCGTGGATGAGAAGTTGCACCAAGGTTCGAAGTGACGTGCAGTCGCGACTCCACCATTCGCGGTTGCGGGGCACGGACCACCTGAAATTGCTCGAGCTGAAATCCGGGGTCATCGGCCGCTGCCGGCCTGCCACTTCCCTTCTGCGCTAAGGAGGTGATCAGCCGGGTAGACATTTTGGGAACCTAGGTACTTAGTAATTTCACCACCAGTAGACTATACTAGCAGAAAATCCACGGGCTAGTCTGAGTCATACTATTCGCGTTTAACATTGATACAGCGACCGCTGCAGAAATTGTTGTTTCGCACCACAGCCTATGGACTACGGTAGCTCAAGATCCATGCCACTTGAGAGGTCCGGGTCAGGTCCCGGGGACTTCGGGCCCATCTACCCCGACATTACCACAGTAAGCCGAGGCCAACCACGGGCAGCCCCACTAAACTTGCCCCGGACCTCGCGACACATGCAGCATCCGTGAGTCTTGAGGCGACCGTCACGGACTCGAACTTATTCTGCAAAATGTCACACACTTTTTTATTACGACCACACTCAGGTCTACTCCATAGCTGTTGAATCATATTTATTGCAACACCCTACTCCGTGGCCGACTTCTCCCTCATCACTTCATTATGCCTGACAGCATCCTCGATGACATCTCGCACCGCAGGTACAACCCTCTAACTGCGTCATGGCTACTTGTCTCTCCTCACCGAACAAAGCGACCCTGGCAGTGAGTCAACTACATCAAATTTGCGCTGTTCACAACCCCAGAAACGTATCTAACCATGTTTGCGACAGAGGCCAGCAGGAGGATGCCCAAGTCAATACGCTTCCCGACTATGATCCCACCGTTAGTTCACCGGTAGCCCTGGTCGGCGCATTCTCGATTTTCGCTAACGTCTTCCCCAGTGCTATCTTTGCCCTGGCAACAAACGCGCCCAAGGTGACTCCAACCCTCATTACAAAAACACCCTCGCCTTCGTAAACGACTATTCCGCCGTCAAAGAACAACAAGCAGCATACACCCCACCCGAGCCCACGAGCAGCAATGATCTTTCCGCCCTTCTCCTGCGCGCCGAGCCTGTCACCGGCAAGTGCTTTGTGCTGACTTTCAGCGCCAAGCATGATCTTACGCTGGCCGACATGTCCCCCGCCGACATCCTGCCCGTCATCGAGACCTGGACACGCATCTACGCTGTCCACATGTCGCCGTCCCACCCGCTCTCCCACGTCGCTGCGAATCTTCCGCTGCTTCAGAAGGCCTCTGCGCCCGAGGATAAGGTTGAGGCACCCAAAGAGCAGTTGCGCTACTTACAGATCTTCGAAAACAAAGGCGCCGCCATGGGCTGTTCGAATCCGCATCCTCATTGCCAAATCTGGACGACATCAACTTTGCCCGAGGAGCCGGGAAAGGAGCTTATGGCCATGACCAAGTACCGTGCAGAACATGGCGGTCGGCATTTGCTGGCTGACTATGTTGAACTGGAGATTGAAAAGGCCGAGCGACTGGTTTGGCAGAATGAGGGCTTTGTGATCGTGTGCCCATGGTGGGCCGTCTGGCCCTTCGAAGTCCTGGTCATTGCCAAGCGGCATGTACGTGCGTTGGTGGACTTGAGTGACGAGGAGAGGGTCTGGTTTGCGGAGACTGTGCAGGAGGTCACGCGGCGTTATGATAACTTGTTCGAATGCAGTTTCCCATACAGTGAGTTTCCCCCCATCAGTCGATCCTCCAATCGATTGTATGAGACTGATATTGTTGGCACCTTACAACAGGCTCCGGCATCCACCAGGCACCCATTGATTGCACCGAGGAGGAGGCCGAGAACAGCTACTTCCACATGCACTTCTACCCGCCACTTTTGCGGTCCGCTACGGTGCGCAAGTTCTTGGTAGGATACGAGATGCTCGCCGAGCCGCAAAGAGACATCACGCCCGAGCAGGCGGCAGCAAGATTGAGGGGACTAGGAGGAGAGCTGTACAGGAAAAAGCTTGCATAGTAGATCCGTCCGAAGGGGAGGGGGAGGGGGAACTAGTGGGCTGCCTGAAGTGTTTCACGGGGAACCTATACAATACTTCCGAGCCTCTGTCCTTGATTCCCAATACGGTCACACGGCAGCAGAGCAGATAGTCTGTCAGCTTATCTCGCTGACTTTGATCCCATATGTAATCCGTGCGCCGTCAAGACCGCACTTTGTGCCACGGTATGAATCCATTCAGGAATAGTAGCGCACGGGCTTGCTCGTTACCAGCGCATGCGTTATTTCCGGGCTCTCTGTGGCATGTGGTTCCATATCTCTTTGATCTCATGTATTCACGTAGTTGGAGTACTGCAGCGCCATCCAGACACTGCCAGTATAGCCCGCGCCCAGCGGGAACGCATGCTCCCAGCCCAGCTTCAGCGTCTTGAACACAACGATCTCGCTTGTGAAATGCGCCGCCGCCAGTACGTGGGTAAATAAGCACAGCTGATAGAGGGCTGGGTCGGTGAGCCTGTACGCGCCATAGATGCGGATCACACCCGCCAGAATGGTGTACACGCCGAAGAGGCGCGCCGCGAGTGGTGTGACTTGGTCGGCCGGGGCGACTGGGGGCTTGTTCTGTTTCGAGGCGGTAGTGGCGGGGATCAGCTTGGTGACGGAGTCCGAGGAGGCGGAGGGGCTGGCAACGAAGAGACCATTGTAAATGCGGCGAGTGTAATGGAGGGTGACGAGGTTCGCGAATGCGTTGCCTATGGCGGCGACTGAGGCCTGTATTGCTGGTCAGTTTTGTCCAGTGGTGTGAGGGCATTTTGGGGGCGGCGCGAGGTGCAATGGTAGCCTTACCACGAGAAGGTAGCAGGGCAGATAGCCGTCCTCAAGAGGGGGCAAAAATGAGGAGAAACCATCCATGCTGATTGCTTCGGTTGACAAAGCCAGGTAGCGTTGTGACAAGTGCAAGAGCGCTTCTCAATTGACAAAGGGTTCAGGAGAAGCAGAAGAAGCACATGTGAGAAGCAGGGGTCACTTGGAGGAGCTATCCCTGCAGATTCTCAACACCTCGGATTGGACCATGGAGGATTTGTTGACTTTCAGCACTGCAGCTTTTTCCCTTTGACTTGCTTCATACATCCTCTGGCATTGCAATTCGGACCACAATTGGGATCTGAACACAACGTTGACAATTCATCAACATGATAGGTGTCTTCGACATTCTCTCCTCAGTTCCTGGGCCAGTGCAATGGGGTCTGGCTGGTATTGGAGCGTTCGTGGTTGCGAGTCGTGTGCTAAGCTATGTGCAATTGCTGCTTGAGCTCTTCGTTCTTAGCGGCACCAACGTACGTTACGCTGCTTCTACCACGTTAATTGACCTCGTACTGACGGCAACTTTGTCTAGCTTCGAAAGTATGGTCCCAAAGGATCCTGGGCCGTAGTCACCGGCGCCTCGGACGGCCTCGGCAAGGAGTACGCCAAACAGCTTGCCGCCAAAGGCTTCAATATCGTCCTTGTCTCTCGCACACAGTCCAAGCTGGAGGCCCTCGCTAGTGAGCTCTCGAGCGTACAGACCAAGGTTCTTGCCATGGATTATTCGAAAGACAGTGAGGCCGACTACAGCCGCCTGGCCGAGATGATAAACGGACTTGACATCGCCATCCTGATCAACAATGTTGGCCAGAGCCACAGCATCCCAACGCCCTTTATCGAGACGGACAAGAAAGAGCTGCAGGAAATTGTGATCATCAATTGCCTGGGCACCTTGAAGACCACACAGATTATTGCGCCCGGCATGGCGCAGCGCAAGCGTGGCTTGATTCTTACCATGGGCTCGTTCGGTGGCTGGATGCCTATCCCCTACCTGGCAACGTACAGCGGCAGCAAGGCGTTTCTGCAGCATTGGAGCTCTGCCCTTGCGGGCGAGCTCAAGCCGAAGAATGTCGATGTGTACCTGGTTCTCAGCTACTTAGTCTGCTCGGCCATGAGCAAGGTCAAGCGTCCAAATGCCATGATCCCCAACCCCCGGCCGTTTGTCAAGGCTGCGCTCAGTAAGATTGGGCTGGGCGGCACACAGAACATTGCATACTCGTACACGCCCTGGTGGAGCCATGCGCTCATGCAATGGTGGGTGGAGAAGACAATTGGGTTCGGCAGCAAGCTGGGCATTGGGTTCAACCTGAAGTCGCACAAGGACATTCGTGTCAGAGCTTTGCGGAAGGCTGAGCGGGAGGCCAAGAAGGCCTAGACTGCAAGCATCCGCGTTCGAATGGTAGATGGGATTGTCAGAGTGTATGACGGTTTACGTCAAACGGAGAAAGGAATGCTCCATGTGGTATATCGGTACCTATGCCTACAATTCTCCTGATCAGAGTGCCTCGCATACGAAGATAGCCTGGCTGCGCGTGTTCTTTGAGCTGCCTCTGTTGTAGCAATAAGTATTTTTCTACAATGAGCTTGCCCTTGACTGTGAGTTTGATAGTTTTCTTGCAGGTTGAATACGTGAACTCAATGTTACGCGAATGCGATAAACGGCACTCGTGGTTTTTATGCAAGTGATCAGTGCTTTCGAAAGTCGAGAGGATCAGCCAGGGCAGGGTCTTTGAACCTTCTGAAGCGCGCCGGAATCGCGTCAATTCCAAGGTTGTTCTAGCGCAATGGAGCTACCCAGGACCCCTGCCAAAATTGTGCTGTTTACTGCGCACTGGGCCAAGCCTGCAGCTTGGACTCTACACCACACACAACCTTCCACCCTTCTACGTTCGACGAATGACCAGACCTACGTACTGGCAACCTCCTCCGCGCGCCCCAACTGAGACTGTCTCTTGTTTCCAGATCTTGACACTTCGATGCGACCATAGTCGACTTCCAATCGCCCTCATCAACTAGCCTTGCGCGAACCCGGCGCGGCGTTGGATCTCCTGCTTCTGCCGCTGCCTGCGCCGACATTCCTTCTTCCAACCATTCCAACCCTAGCTCGAGACCATCAGACACACGGACGTCAAGCCTTGCGACTCACCATCTTCGAGCCGCCTGCCCTAGGGCCCTGACCGCGGCCCTTTCTTCGATATGGCCGCGACCACTCCCATGCGCCCCGTACCTGGCGCATTTCTCAACACTCCCGCGCCTACGTCCGACCCCGTGCGACGAGATCTATTCGGCGCCGCTGGCTCGCGACGAGGACCCTTGGGCACCAGCCCTCCCAGACAGCCTACCATGAATAGATTTCCTCCTCCTGCTGTCCGTCCAGGCTCATCCCCTCCACCGCCGGGCCCGCCCGCCCCGAACGCAGCTCCGCCAGCCATCGAGAATTCTCCACCGGCTCAGCGCGCTGCCAGATTTGTCAACGAGCTTCTACAGCTTGATGGCAGCTTCCCCGACCTCGACTCCTACTGCAGACGTAAGTGTTTGACACGTTCCATGTCTTCGCCTCCTCTCCTTGGTTCATCTTGACACTGACAGCACCCTCTCTTAGCCGGCGCATCATCCGATTATGACCTCGCCATCGCCGACCCAGCATGGGCTCCTTTCCACAAGCCCGCCATGTACCGCTTGCCCGAACAAGTCTTTGCCCAGTTCGAAGGCAGCCAGGTTCACACCGACATGGGACTGTTCCCCGAGATCCACCTAGCTTACGTTCATATCGACAACGCACTCTATCTCTGGGACTATACCCAGCCGGAACCAGAGCTGTTTGGCTTCGAGGACTCGCCCCACAGGATCACGGCCGTCGCTCTCGTTCCACCAAGGCCTAATGTGTTTGTCGAAAACATCAAGCACATGCTAGTGGTGGCCACTGCGACAGAGTTGATCCTTCTTGGTCTCTCACAGGAGCCTGCCCCTGCGCCCCCAAGGATATTCCAGACTCGCATGTCCGTACACAAAGGAAGCACAGATGTGAGCTTTATTGTGGCTTCTGCGGATGGACGCGTCTTCTTCGGTGGTAAGACCGACACGGATGTGCACGAGCTCTACTACCAGCAGGAAGAACGGTGGTTCTCTAGTAGAGTTGGAAAGATCAACCACACCCACCCTGGCTGGTCGTCAGCGCTGCCCAACCTGCCGAATCCGATATCGCTCGTTCCGTACTCGAACGCTCTCTGGAAGTCAAAGTCGAACGAAGGCCTTGCCGATATGGTCATCGACGATAGCCGGAAACTCCTCTACACCCTGTCCACCAACTCTACGATCCGCACATACCACATTGAGGGCCCAGACAAGCTCACAAAATGTATTGAGAAGGACAAGCTTTCTTGTCTCCGTGACATCACTCACATGATCACAAGGTCTCAGCTCCTGACCGATCGTATGATCATTGTGTCCATCAGCCCGATTCACTCTTCTGAGGCTTCCAAGCTGCACCTAATGGCCCTCACCGACACCGGTTGCCGTATTTTCCTGAGCGCAACTAGCTCACCGTACTACTACAGCAGTGCCACTTCTAATGCCGCTCCTCAGAGCATGCAAGTCCAGTTCGTCAAGTTTCCTCCAAGCGATGCTCCCGCTAGTCAGAGACCAAGAGGCGCGGACGGCGCTGAGGTCTTGGACCCCAACGCTACCTCACTCTACCAGAGCAGACTTGGCCAGCGGTTCGCGCCAGGCTACTTCTTCGATGCTGTCAGGAAAGACGATAAGCCAAATACGGACCGCGTCTTCGTGTCCGCGCCGGAGACTGGGCGCATCCGGCTTGCTGGCACCACGCCCGGAGCACCACTGCATTATCACGAACAGGCAAATTGGATCGACGTGGGCGATGGCCAGGTACTTGCGATAGGAGCGGTGACACCTCCTTTTGCTGCGTCTGGTCAGCCCTTGGGCTTTGGCAACGAGCTAGCCGTCCAATTCGACCATCCCGCTCCAGAATTTGCGATCATGACCAATCAAGGTATCTATATTCTTCGGCGTCGACGCATGGTGGACATTTTTGCGACAGTCATTCGAAAGGCTCCAGGCGATGAGGGTGTGTCGGAAGAGGTCCGACGGTTCATCCAGCTGTACGGGCGGCAAGAGACTATTTCCTCAGCTCTGGCAGTGGCATGTGGCCAGGGCAACGATCTGCGTAATGGCGCTCCTCGTGTGATTGACCAAGTGACGCAGGACCGGGCTCGTTCGACCTTTGTCGATTTCGGAGGGCAGCCTACACTGGCAGACACGGACGGACAAACAGTCAATGCAGACTCCGTCAAGCTTTCCTATCGATACCACGCCATTGGCTCTTACATGACACGCCTGATCCGCCTGCTTTGGAAGGCAAAAGTCATTGTTCAAGGCTTGGACGGTCAGGCAGTAGTTGTGCAGTCCACCATTCCGACGGCGAAGTTAAGGGCTGTTCAAGAGAGTCTCGATCGTCTGCGAAACTTTCTCACTGCCAATCGCGGCATGATTCAAGGTCTCTCGGGTCCACAAGATCTGGCCCTTGTTCGCAACCGTCATGAGGAAATTGCTATCCAGGCGGAACACCAGGGTCTACATGCGCTGCAGAAGCTGATGGAGGGGGTTGCCGAGGGCATTTCCTTTGTGCTTATGTTATTCGACGAGCGCGTTTCTGACATCTTCGTCCGCCTGGACGCAGCAACACAGAATGAGTTCCGTGAGCTGAGCTACGAGCAATTGTTTTCCCACGTTACTGGTAGGGAGCTCGCCAAGGTTCTTGTGAAAGCCATTGTGAACCGCAACATTGAGAGCGGGGCGAACGTGGAGACAGTCGCAGAAGCTCTTCGACGGCGTTGTGGTAGCTTCTGCAGTCCAGAGGACGTCGTCATTTTCAAAGCCCAGGAACATCTCAAGAAGGCCTCGGAGCAGGTCGCGAATCCCAATGTTGTCCGGCAGCTTCTGGGTGACAGCCTTCACTTGTTTGAGCGAGTTGCTAGCAGTCTCACCTTTACTAATCTTCAAGGTGCGATCCAGCAGTATGTCCAGCTCCAATACTACGCAGGCGCCATCCAGTTGTGTCTTAGGGTTGCCCGAGAAAAGGACCGCGGCAACTCAGCACTGGGCTGGGTCAAAGATGACAAGCCCGCCAATGACCCGCGTGAGGCTGCCTTCCGGGAACGACAGCGTTGTTACGAAATGGTCCATGATGTGTTGATGGACCTGGATGCCGTGGCGGGTCAGGCACCGGATATGGCAGACGGGCGGCCTTCCCTCATCGGGACTAAGCGCATGGAGGCACATCAAGTGGTGAACAGCTCCGACGACGAGGTCTTCCACTACGACTTGTACGACTGGTACATTGCGCGAGGTTGGACCGAGCGCCTACTCAGTGTCGAGTCACCTCACGTCATCACTTATTTGACGAAACTCGCGCAAGCTGACTTGGAGCACGCCCAGCTTCTTTGCAGCTTCTACACAACTCGAGGCCGTTTCTACGAGGCTGCGGAGGTGCAAGCGGCTCTTGCGAAGAACCGCGATTTCAACATCTCGCTTCAAGATCGGGTCAGTCTTCTCGGTCATGCTAAGGCCAACTCTAGCGTGTCCACGATGGGTGTCAGCCAACAGCACCAGCAAATTCTCAGTCATAATGTGTCGGTGTTGTTGGAGGTTGGTCATATTCAGGATGATCTGCTTGGGAGAGTGTTGGCGGATGCTCGCATACCCGATGAGCGAAAGGTGGAGGCTGAGGAGCGGCTGAACGGTCCCATCCTCGAATTGACAGAGGTTCGTTGACATCCGAATGAGATATCGAGTTGAGACACAGCTTGGCTAACTTTGTGATAGCTCTGGAACGGCTACGCCGAGCCCGCAGAATATCACGACATTTCCCTCATCATCATCCATGTAGCCGATCATTATAACCCCCGTCTTGTCGCCGACACATGGCGCATGCTTCTCGATTCAGCTCACGCAGAGGTCCTTCAGCAAGCAGCGGCATGGGAAGCGGCCGGCCGGCCAGCCGATGACCCCGACCTGGTGCAGCCTCCATTACCGTATGAACACGTCATGTCGAGGGTTCAGGACGTGGCCCACCGTACCTCCCTCAATGACCACATCTTTCCTATAGACGTGGTTCTGACACTGCTGTGTCGTTACCTCATCGAGTATGCACAGGATGAGACAATCGGCGCGGACCCCAGCTGGCCCGTGCTCTTGTTTCTTTCCCTAAACGTCCCATACGCTAGTATCACACGCGTATTAGAGCGTGTGCTCGATGCGCAGGAGGCGCCCTTCACCGGTCGGCGTCGCAAGTTGGTGGTGCGCTGGCTCAGCGAGGTGCTAGCTCGTTGGATCAGGAACGTCGAAACGCAGGGCACAGCAGGCGGGTTGGGCCATTGGGTCGCAGACCTGCTGGAGCGCTGCCACGAGGCTATGGAGGAGGTCGTGCGGTTGGAGGAGCGGGCGACAAGGACTGTCTCCACGGACACGCAGACGGTGCATGCGCAGGTGCGTGAGCTTCAGACTTGGGTCCATGACGTTTTGGATGGTCGTGGTGCTCCGGCCTCACGATTGTTCTGATCAGGAGCGTACGGTCATGGGTTGGGGGCGGTACTTAAGACACGTTTAGAAAGACAGTACGTGCATCGGTTGATGGAGTAGCTAGTCGAAAGAGACTTTGTAAAGCATGAGCAGGGTGAGCATGGTGTCCGGCATCGCAAGTAGAGAAGGCAAATGTCTTACACATCTATACAAATGCCGTCGTTCGGGGTTGTTGGGTAGATATGCCGCGCTTACATGAAGCCGAGACGGCGTAGCAGTCTGGAAAGACAAGTAATGAACTACGATTACACCACTCACTGCAAGAAAAGCGTGCAGGACAAATTTGGGCACTCAAGTCTGAAACTTGGTAAGACGTTAGGGAAACTACTCTTCCGACTTGCCGCTTTCGAAAATCGGCCTACAAGCGATTGGTCACTCATTATGCACGAGGCTGGGGGCTCCACCTACACAGCCTGATGACTTAAACGAGGCGTTGAGGCGCCACGAAGGGAAATAAGACCATGTTACCATTACTGTCTAAAATTGTTTGAGCGCCTTTAGCTAGGTCGAGTGTGGCACATGGTCACGGGATTGTAAACTTCTCCGGAATCTGCAACCATCAACTAAGCTCGCCACATCAAGGATTCCCAGTTTACGATGATTTGTCTTTCTCCGGCATTATCAGCGAGTGAGAGAAGTTGCCGGATTTTTCGAGACTTCAATAGGCCACTTTTCGTTTACATAGATGCCGAGGACGCGGCGAGAAAGAACAGCAGACTTGCTATACACTTCTATGCTCATAAGCTTTCAGCACTCGCACCGGCAGGTTTCCTTTGCTCAAGGTTAGCAGATCGCGAGACTTCACCTGATACAGGCTGCTCCACTAGCTGAGAGTATCACTTGTTGATTCTCAGTAAATGTAGCACACCTCTTTATGATCTAATCGGCATCAGTGGGGCGTGGCCTAATCCACGTCCCACCATCGTACGGGTCGCGGTACCAGTTGTCAGGCGCGTCACCCAGACACTCGCCCACCGTGACGAGCTGATATCCACGCTCCTCGGCCTTGTCAATCATCCACTCAGCGAACCCGTACACAGTGCGCTTGTGGATGTCATGCGCCAGCACTAGCTTGCTATCGGCTCCCCAATTCAGCGCCGCCAGAAAGTTCTGCTTCGCAGCGTCGTAGTCGTCCTTCCAGTCGTTCGTGTCCACATCCAGTGTGATTACGTGATAGCCCAGCTGTTTCATCACACTGAGTGTTTGCGGTCCGTATTCAAGGTACGGCGGGCGGAAATATGTCGGCAGCATGCCCAGTACGCCGACGAGTGCTTGTTCGTTGAGATACATCTGCATAGCCGTATCGTATCGGTCGAGATCCGCCATGTAGGGATGCGCCCAGGTGTGTGAACCAATCTGATGTCCGACATGTACCATATGCCGCAAAAGACTCAGGTGGTCTGCCCTGGTGATCTGGTCTGGTTCCATGTTGCTACCACAGACAAAGAAGGTGGCTTTTACGCCCTTTCGATGAAGTAGACCGACAAGGTCAGCGGTGTATTTCCAAGGACCATCATCAAAGGTCAGAGCCAGTGTGCCAGGTACAGTGCAAGAGGTGATGACTTGTCCATAGGGTGTAGATCCGAGCTCAGGGCGTGGGAGGTTCGCGAGCTCGTCGAAAGATGGAAAGGGGCTAAGGGCATCTTCATCATCAGAGGGATCCTCGATGCTGGTATCTTCCTCATTGGGCTTTTCCGGGCTAGATTCCTCGGTGCTGGGATGATCATATTCGGATGGTGACTGCAACAGAATGTGGGTTGTATTGGCGATGGAGCTGCTGTTGACCGAGATTTTTTGATCAGTGTACTCATCGCTGACCAAGCCTTGGCCTATACAGCCTGTGCTGAACTGAGGCAGGCAAACACTTGAGCCACAAGAATCATCTGATGCACATATTCCCGTCTTTGCAGTTTATATATGGTCAGTATAGCGTTCACTTGAGCGAAGGACAACCTGCAGGGTGACAACAGACAGAACCTACATGTACTGAACAGCAAAGGCTGTCTCCACAGATAGAGATTGACGCAGAGCTATTCCCACAGCTTTGTCCCTTGGATACCAGTATAATATCTGGGGAATTAGTCAGGTACACCGTAGGCTTAGGATCGTGTTCAGACGTCGGGCCAGCGATAGTATGCGGCAGCAATGAGGCTACCAAGGTTGAAGACGGGTATTTCATAGCGTGCCTTGACAACTTATGTTCGTTGCGGATCGTCTATATGTGTGAGAATGAAGGGGCCTCGTCGTTGGAATAGTGCGAAGTTGACCGTGGGAGAGTGCTGGGTGCGTTTGCACAGGATGTTCAGCAGGTGCAACTAGTTCGTGGTCTAGGACATTCCATGAGGGTGTGGTACGCACCGACCTTTGGCGTAGGCCTTAGTCTCCAGACGGTAAGAATGGAAGTGAGGCTATTGCATCATGTGGACGCAGTCTTGCTCATGAGGGCGAGATTCATGCTACCAGTAATAATTGACTTGCTTCCAGTGATCGTATTCTGTTGGTCCTGCCTTCCGCAAGTCAGGCAATATACGAACATTTTGTATGTCCACGATTTGAAAATGAAGGCACGCCGATGGCAAGAGCCACCAGACTCCCCCATTATTAGTCAGAGATTCACATATTACCGCCTATGATCACTGACAGTGCACGGCAGCTAACAGGAACCATGTGTGAAAGTCGTCAATGTGATCAGAACGCTAAGGAGTCAAGAAAGATGACAGGCTGACTTTGGCAAGAGAAGAGACGAGAAACATCAATGGCCGTCGTGATAAATCGTGAGTATTAAGTAGGTAGATGTAGGTAGCTCTCCAAGGTCGTCGCATCCCTTAACTCCTTTGAACCAGCCCATGGTCTTGGGGCTCGCCTTTTCTCTGCTTGACCCGTGGCCGCTATCCAGCTCGCTCGTGCCGCAAGGAAAGACGCGTGTGAACGAACAAAGCATAGATCTTTGTGTACCAAACGCAACTGAGTGAATGACGAGCCGGGTATTTAAAAAGAGAAACAAAAGTAAAGCATTCAGATCTCCCGAGGAAAATGCCGCTATATTTGACACTCACCAAGAAGACACCTTCAAGCCGACTTTTCCTCCAACCATGTTCGTAGCTGGCCCTTCGACCTCTGTATCCCGAGTCTCCCGATTATCGTGACCATTCTCCCCCATAAGGCTAGCTAGCATTGGAGCGCACCTAGTAAGATTCTACCTCGTAGTGCTAGCCTTAATTTGGTGCTTCGTCGCATCGTTGCACATCATCGCTTTGGCCGGTTCCGACTCGCTTGTTGTTTGGTTTTGCTCAAGTGATCCTCAGGCCCAGCGTAACGCCCTTTCTCATCCTGGTGTCCTTGCGCTATGCTTGAATTGATCACCGCGTTCGCCGACTTTTCCACAGCTTTCGCACTGCGTATGCTCGCATGAGCCGCCTCCGTCGAAGCGGAAGCGGCCTTCCGGCTAGCTTTGGCACTCGCGCTCGCAGGGAGCAGCGCAAGAACCGAGGCAACCGTCGCAACGCTTGCCCATAGCGTCTTCTTCTTGAACCAAGCTTTGTCCTCTTCTGGAGAATGGCCAGGGTGCATCAAATCTTCCAAGAATGATGTGCTTGCAGCTGGCGATGAATACCTCCTCCGCTCATGCTCTCGTTCATGTCTTTCTGGACGGGGTCTTGTTCTCTCTCTGGTCTTGTCCCTGTGCCTTTTGCCCTGGCTCAAAGCGCTGTTTCGTGGTGAGCGATCCGAATGACTTTCGCTGCTCTTCTCTGTCTCATCGTCCCGCCGTCTCCTCCGCCGGTGTCGTCTGTGAGCATCAGGCGATGGCGAAATGTTTCGTGATGATGAGGGCATCGGTCGGTCACGCAACGGAGAATTCTGAGAACCTTGTATTGGAAACAATGGCGACGGTGAAAGTGACGAGTCACTCGAAGACCTTCTGCCCCGGGCATCCCGAGCACGCGGCGAAGTCGACGACGAGCGGCGCGGATGAGAGAGTGTGCTGTCTTTGGACACCATAGGATCGAGAGTACTTTCGAACTTTGACGTTGACTACAGAGGCTTCTCCGAGGGACGAATGCTCCGAGGCGCCGTCCAAGTCGACAACGAAGAGAATGTCGCGTTAGTGCTGGCTATGGATGTCTCTTCACAGTATTGAGCTGTCGCGATCAGCCCACATGTCCAACAACGTGGTGATCTCTACAATTTGATTTGAAACGATAAATGTTGTCGTCAGTTGGGAAAATACGGGACCTTCGATATTATGCCATAATGTAGATGCCGGCCCAAGGCTATCCTCGCCCTGATATCGGGCATCATATCCGCTAGTCTGGAACGTGGCTCGGAGCCTGACCGATGACAAGCAATCGGCTCCCAGTCATTGATCTTTGTCCCCGCGAGGTTTCTTAGGACATTTGAATAAGGTTGGCGCTATGAAGTAACTTCGTGACGTGGCAGCAATGTCTCCTCCAAAAGTAACTTCGCTCGCGCTCGCATTCTGTGCACAACCTGACACGATACTATTCATCTTGACATGATTGATGACCTATGGGGGCGTGCAAGTACTGTGCTCTTATTCATGGCGCCGATAGCTCTTTAACGACCGCGGAACATTGGTAATGACCTCGGGGGATTAGTGACTGCACATTGTCGCTGCGGAAGAATGATAGGCTTCGAGGATCACTCCGTATCACGGAGCCACGAGTTCATGGCGAGCTTGGGAGATACGCCGTGCGGCGCCAGTATTATGATATAAAGTTGCCATTATCGGAGACTCGGTGACAGCCCGCTTCGCCCTACTCAGCACAATGGATCCCACATGCGGCTCTGCAGATTCCAAGATGTGAACGTCATTAACAAGTAGTCCCCGACTTATGATCTCTGGGATCGACTGTACAGTGTACTGAGAGACAGAATGGTATTTGTCTGATAGGGCAAAGCTCCGATACCGATCACTGTGTAGTTAAAAATTGCCTTTGGAGTCGCTATTGCCTGACACCACCAAGCTAACCAGGCTCGGGCTGATGCATGCAGATTCAAGCCCCCACGTGGCCCATCCCACGCGATTGACTACCTCCTTGTTGTTGGTGGCAGCTACACTGTATTTCCTGCCGTTACATCCACGGCCTGACACTCTGCCGAGCTTGAACCTAAAGCTTATGACATACCCTGGCCATCTTGAAGAGAGGAGACAATCGAACATGATGGTCATGGGCGTGCGAAGATGGTCTGGCTGTCAATGATAGGAATATTTCAGTTCAGGTGACTCACGTGAACGACGGGTAAATAGCCAACTTGGCAATTACTATGATGACATTGGAAACTTGGTTGCTGTGTTGTGTGCACAAGACTTGGCCCAGTCATCACGTCTTCTAGGTACATACCTAAGTATGAAGTAAGCTGACTTTATCTAGGTATACTACGCTTTCCTACGTAGACCCACAGAGAGCTGGTACCAAAGAACCAACGGTAAGTTGACGTACCCACAAATAATCACCAATCTTCTTACCACTTTATTTCAACGCCACATAACTAATTCAATCAAGCCACTACAATACAGTCCTCTTCCACAACTATACTTTCGGCTTCGCTCTCTTCAATGACATTATTTACAGCCCCTGAAACCTCCTGTTGGGTGCGCATTATATCACCAATCGTGGCGAACTTGGAATTCGGACTTAACTCAACCTTCTTTCTCTTTTGTAGCTGACTAGTCACAACTTTGGCTTCCAACACCTCAATCCTCTTTAGGGCTTGTGCTAATGACAGATCCTTATCTTCAAAGCCTTTTATAACCTTTCTGAAGAGACTTCGTGACGTTTGATTAGCCAGATTGTCCTTGTTGAATGAGTCGATCTGGTCCCTTAGATCTCGAGACTTCCGTAGCGTTAATCTGATCGTTTATTGCACATCCAATACCTTTAGTGGTGTAAATTCAGCCTTTCAGATCCCTCCTGGGATCTTTTGAGTGCTATTTTGAGTCCTTTTGATGCTGTTTTCTAATAGTAAGGGACTTAAGAGTGGCTTACTCGGTGCCACGGGACAAAGACCAGTTGCTTTCCACCCAGATCGAATGTTTTGAGAAGAAAGACCGTCCAATCGAGAAAGACGATAGTCATCAAGTAAATCCCTCTTTTCAGCAGTTGTTAACTCTTCCTACTGGTGTAGTTGATTAAGTCTCTTTCGATAGGACCGCTTAAGTAATGAAAAGACCCCTAGATCAAGAGGTTGAAGGATGTGGGATGTATAAGGGGGCAAATATAACAATAGTATGTTGTTTTGATAGCATTCCCATGTAAACTCCGTAGTAATATAGCTTCCGTGGCCATCAAGGGTGAGTAATCGTCGCTCTGTTGAGTCTGTTGGTTGAGACCCTGGAATAAACACTTTTTGAAGCCATCCGAGTGCCGTATTTTTATTAGTCTAAGCGTTTTCGGTAGCTATAAATAGCCAACCTTTATATTGATCCATTTAACGAGGAAACCACTATTATTGTGTTAATTTGCCCTTGAAAGTGATGAGTGGAGGAAGAGAGTGGCCACTGGCTGAAATACACTCAATAAAAGAAGTCCAAAAGCGAGATCCAGAGTCTTTTCTTTTAACTGAACTAGATTCAGCACTCCCAAGGACTAGTCCGCTGTCCCCTTAGCCTTCAACAAGGCCAGCTTCATCCATATTCCACCTATTTGAAGGCTTAATCTGCTTAATCTCCGGATGTGCGAGGAAGGAGAACCAATACTTAATTACTTGAGTAATAGCCCCATTGACTCTCTTTGAGTCCATCCGGAAGCTTCTTTGGGTCTTTAGCCTTGGAATTCTCTTTAGAAAAGAGGTAATCCAACGCCTTCCGAGTATTGTTGAGTCCCCTTTAATCCGAAGGACTCTTTCCGCAAAGATTCGTAACTCTTGATGGGTTGGGGGAAGGCCTAAATTGGCTTAAGAACTGACCCAACTGGCTAAGGCATCCTCTTGATGGATCTAGAGTCTTTGTCTCGATTGGTGGGCTATTTCTCGTGGTAATTTTCCAGAAATTCGATGCCGAAGTGTAGTACTTGGAATAGCCCACTCTTTCGAGGCCTGTCGGATTGAGGTACCATTTTGAATAGCCACAAGTGCCTCAACAGCCTGGTCTTCAGCATATGATTTTAAAAGGTTACAAGAAAGAAGTGTTGAAGTTTTGAAGTTGATCGGATGAAAATTGAGTGAGTTGTTTGCGAAGGAAGTTGGGTGGTTGAAAGAGCGGTGTAAGTTCATGTACCCACAATCCGGCCACCCCCCCTAGTCGGCCACCCCTGAAGCGAATGTCTATTCTCAACACTACTCTTTCAACAGCATACAATTGATTCAATTAAGCCACTATAATACAGTCCTCTTCATCAACTATACTTTCAGCATCGCTCTTTCCAATGAGACTATCCATAGCTTCTAGTTCCTGCTGCTGGGCCCGGTATATATCATCAATTGAGGCAAACTTCGAGTTGGGGCTC